>JAAAKO020029605.1:0-13532 GCA_010015015.2 Bolitophila cinerea
CTTGCGACAAAAAAAATTAAATGTTACATTTTTTCAGAAATTCTTATGCCGGATGCCAAATAAAACAAATAGAAATTTACTTAAGATCGACTTGTTTACATTTTTTATATATTTGTGATGAAAGTTGTATTTTACACTCAATAATATGCAAGATTTATGCGCAGTTTCCATCGTTTAAAATTAAATATTGACGGTGATATGAATGAAAGTCTAAATTTGAATACACCCAGTTTTCGGAATCCATCATACTCACGATAATATATAGGGAAAACTTCTTGATCAAATTTACATCAGACAAAAATCGATGCATCTTTACTGTTTTAGAGTGTTTTTATCGATACTCGCAATGAAGGCAAGTTAAGTTATTGATGGATGGAATTCCAATCTAAATTGTTTATTCTTTAAGTGCGTTTGTTTTTAATTAATTCAGAATCAGCTCGCTCAAGTATTCTAAACGACCCCTCCTCCCTTTTTGAATAAAGACCGTTTCAATTTCATTGCTGAAATGGGTTCACCCCGGCCCTTTTTTGTACATATTTTACGATAAAATGTGAGGCTTTCGATATATTTTTCTATGATGATATAAATCCAATAGAACATTGTATATATCGTTTTTTGTATTTATATAACAAAGCTATGGAACGGTTGTTATTTATGGCCAACTTAAGAATATAGGAATGTGGATTTTCAAGCATACGAAAAATGTTCAGTCATGTTCATGGAATACCAGATTGTGTTCATAATATGACAACTTTTGTCGCTATATATTAATTTCTAAGTTATAGTGGTGCCAAAATGTGGGTGGTTGTTTAACGAGATGGCCGTCCTACACGCCGCGTTGTCGTATAACTGTATATATAGATTCCATTTTATCAATTCCAGTTAGATAGCTGTGTATGTGAATTCCATATGGCATGGTGACAAAATCTTGTTTTCAGTTTCAGTTAAAGATGTCGATAGGAGCGTTTAAAAAATTTATTGTAAATGTATGGTGATAATGCGGGATGTCTTATAGAGACAAGTTCAGATCGTAGGCTATTCCAGATGGGGCCATTGTACTAAAACCCGTCATGAAATCTACCAGATGTTCTAGTGAACGTTCTGGAGGTGCAGTAAGAGTGTCCTCTAACATGGTATACTTTTAAATTTTCATTTTAATTTGTCAAAACCTGCAAAATATAGGCCTCCGTTTCCGATATGATCTGCTAATTAGTATGGAATCTCATTTCCTGAAGCTATCTTGCAAGTCAGCACCGAACATATCATTTCAACAGTTCACTAACCGGTGTACCCTTAAAATAGGCCTCCATTTTGAATTGTGAATTGTGAATATTTCACCGCAGCTATATTTGCAAGTTAGGAATATTATATAAGTGTTGCTGAGTTTCAGATTTAAAGAATACGATGAGTAGAGAATAGAAAGAGTTGGTGTATATTTTTTAGAAATATAAAAAAAGTTTTTTTTTATGTTGACAAATGGATATTTTATAAATCAAGATAAGATGAAAAAGTATTAAAATAGTTCTTCATTTAAAGTTTTTACGTATTTATTCAAAATGGGATATAATAACAAGCCTAACATATAAAATATTCATTGTGCACCGAATAAAATAAGTTACCACTAAAAATATTTACGTATAAAAAAAATGCTCACCTAAAAGAGATGCAACTCCAAATACAGTAATAAGCAGCCAGATAATAAAATCTGCTACAGTTAAAAAAAAGTTTTGAAAATAATATGCGTGTGAACTCTTTATTTTTGTGTTCAAAATTGTTTTGCGCATTTTTAAAATATTAGAAGCGCGTTTAATTTTTTTAGTAAACATTTTTTAATTTTTTATTATATATATGTTTTTACTAGTTTTTGTTTATAAAACAAACACATTTTGAGCCATTAATCATTTAAACCACAAAAGTTGTCCTTTTAGGTTCGATTATAATTGCAAATTGCTTAAAATTTTAGTATACAAGACAAGAGGTTTATAATGATTTGGTAATAGTTAATTTTGGTTGAAGTTTCTGAAATCAATATTTACGATGAAATTTTGCGAAAACCTTGCGAACCCTCAATCCTCCTCATCGATCAGATGTATAACCATCACCATCGATCATATGTATAACCACTTTATATCTGTCTCAATCTTTTGGAGTATAAGTTTAGGGACAGGTTTAGAGGTCATGTTTCAAATTTTCTAAACAAATACATAATTTTGAATGATGTTTTCAATCCTTAGCTTATTATTCTGTATATTCTAAATACCTAAAATATATAAAACTGATTCAAAATATTCTTGAAAATCAATTCTTAATCTTTATATAAACTACCTTATAAGAATTTCAGATGAATTTCCATAAATTCAATTCATTTACCAGAAAGAAAACAAACATTTCCTTAACTCAATCTAAAGCTAATGTAATCCAATAATCGTGTTTATGTAAATCACTTTGCTCGCACAACGCACTGTCAATCATCATTTATAAAGCTCCTCCTTTATGTAGTCTTTTTCGCAAGCAGAGGGTGGGGGGATAGTCACCCTGGGCCACCTTAGAAATTCCCTCGATTTATCACAAATTTGTCTGCTTTTGAGAAAGAGGGAGAGAGCAAAAGTTTGATGTAATACGATTTTAAGTTGCTCACTATATACAAGTCTAAAGACTCTATTCTATATACATGTATTATTCTCCTTTGTATGCATTATATTAAATTTGGTTTCGTAAACATTCTCTGTCTATGTGTGTGTTGTGTGTGTGTTTGTCGCGTCGAGCCGGCATAATACTCGAAAACTCAAAACAGCGTGTTCTAATGCCGGCACACGCCGGCACAATTTTACCGCCTTTGTAAAGGTCTTGAAAGCATATATCGTAAGCTCGTTATATAGAAATTCTGTTTATGTGTGCTTTATTTATGTTTTATAGTGTATGTGATATTAAAAAGGTCCTGCTAGGCACCTGCACATAGAAAAACACCGGAGCGTAATTATTCCCATGCATAAATATATCATGTATTTATTTTTTTATTTCACTGTCGAGATATAGGGCATATTGCATTCACAATATATGGGTGTGTCCTCATGTGTTTACTGTGTGTGCGCGTGCATTGTACAGGCGGAAGGGGTAGGAGGGTCTTGGGGGTACGTTCACCCTTCATTAACTAACCAAAGAGTTTTGTTCTATAGTGTGTTTATGTGTATAGCGGCGCATTGCGCACTAACTGTTCCAAAGTGTATACATATACAGAGAAATACATATAACACATGCTCTATAAATATTCATTTCACCGAGTTCATAAAGTGCATTTAAGTATGCGCGCTTTGCCCAGGGAATGAAATGCGCCCACGCTAGCTCCGTGGTCTGGATTGTGCTTAAATATGTGTGTTGGTGTATATGCGTTTTAAGAGTGTGTGTATATGTTTGTGTGTGTGAGTGTGTGTGTGTGTATGCGTTTATGCGCTCAACTGCGCTATGAATACGAAATGTGTTGAAAAATGAACTTATGCAAGCACGAAAATATAAATGGACTTTTCCGGTTTTCATTAAGATTTGAATCTCAATTAATATATTTTTGTACGCTTTCAGCATATATTACATTATATATATATATATATATATATATATACTTATACATTGTATAAAGTGTTGTAAACCATATAAATACTATATAAAAAGAGTAAACACTACGAGCGAGCAGGAAACATACAGCCACCACACGAACACACTTTGCAAATGCGAGTTAATGAAACATCGATTTTGCCTCGACCCGCTTTTTTTCGTGTGCAGCTCCGGCACAATCTAAGCTCCAAAGTAAAGGCCCGGTCGCCTGGTCGCCTAGTGCAAAAAAATAGCGCTTGTATGCATTATGTATGTATGCATATTAAAAGCCGCACTACCGGATGAATATAAATGGCGGACGATATATACGAGTACATATATAAACTCGTATGCGCACCCGCTCGCTGAAACAAAAACGGGATATTTATTGTTTTTTGTATAGCCCCCCTATTAATAACACTCAACTCACCACACATACACACATAAATACTAAAAACATTATACTCTTTGTTATCGTTTCCATGTATCTGCACGATGTTCCACTGATACCCATATGCAAATTAATTTGCACATCCACACACACTCAGTCACAACTCACACGCGCTATACGCTCGCACACAAACATAACATACATATATTCATCGTTTGAGACGTGCCCTGCACATAAAAGAGCGCTCATAAGTCTAACCATATTTATTATATGCTCTGGAAGCATACATATAATCTCTATATATAGGTATATTTTAGTATAGTATATATTTCTATACCGCCATACATGTTGAACGCACTGCTTTTTAAACACATTGTTTCAAATCTGTTTTTTTTTTAGGTAAACGCCTGAATGAATACATATCGCATTACGAGACACTCAGTTACGATGAGAAGCCCGTGCACGCGAGTCACAGTCGAGCGAAACGATCCGTCACCAAAGATCCGCATGTGTTCCTGAAGTTTAGGGCGCACGGAAAGTCCTTCCACCTGCGCTTGAAGCGTGACGTCAGCACGTTTAGTGATAGTCTAGTTGTGAGTGAATTTATAATTAAAATCTGTTTCAAAATATATTCAAATTCAATGTTTTTGTTTTTCTTCACAGATTGATAGTCCAAACGGAGAGATCTTAGTGGATAGATCACATATCTATCGCGGTGAGTTGATTGGAGACCCAAATAGCCACGTGTTTGGCTCGATAATTGACGGCGTGTTCGAGGGCAAGCTGATCACCGAACGAGACTCGTACTATGTTGAAAATGCGAAACACTATTTTCCCAATGGATCGCATCTGGACCACGGTTTCCATTCGGTTATTTACAATGAGAATCACGTTGATGACCCGTATGCCAAGAACAGACATGGTGAGTTCAAATTTAAAGAAAATAACAATAGTTCATTTCAAGGTATTAATTTGGGACAACTGTAAATGGATGCACTGGTTTTTTGAATCAAATAATAATTTAGATAACTTTGAATATATCGATTGAAAATAAATGATATTTTACGTTGAATTAGTACACTTATAGAAAAAATGAATTATATCCTTTTTATCCTTAAATATAATTGCATAGTTAATATAAAACTTTTTTTCTGGCAATTTAAAAAAAACTTTGCCAGCGCATTGCATTTAAAAATACTTAAAATAGTAAAAAAATAAATTTAACTGAAATATCTCAAATGATTTTTTTTAGAGTAATATATTTAAATAAGTTATTTCAAAGTACTTTAGTTTATATTTGCATTTTTTTTCAATTTTTATAAAATTTTAAGTGCAATGCGCTGGCGATAAACACATTTGTATGAAAACTTAGGTATTTTGATAATAATTAACCTTAAAAAGATCATTTTGATTTTAAACATACATCTTACAAAAATATTTTTTTCTTCCAATAAAATAAGAAACATCTTACCCTAGAGGAAGACTAATATCCAAAATATTTGATAAAAAAACTAATTTATTTTATAAATGATAAAAATATTACCCGAAAATGAGCATTGTCTAACTTTAAAATAATATTAATACCAAATATAATTACAGAAGGAAGGAAGGTTGTTTTATTAAAGAATGACATAAATTATATACCCAATCAATACCTATTATACACTTAAATTCCAAACATTTGTGAAAAATAAATTAAAAATATTTCAATGTAGTAATTAATTTATTCATTATTGAAGTACCAAAAATTGCTACATTGTTTGAACTGAAAACCTTAAAAGGACGAAATTTATTTTCTTTTTTCATCTTTTTTAAAAGGACAAAATTCATTTTCATATTTTACATGTTTTTACGACTTATTGCGTCGAATAAAACTGACAAACTACTTAAGGGATGTTCCCCGACCAAAAATGCATTATTGAAGTCCTAAATAGGAAGATAAACCAAAAAAGGGTTACCTAGATTTTTTGGTTTCGATTCCAAGCATACCGGCTGTTTTTCAAATGGTGCACTTTATATTGTTGATGTCAACAGTTCCATAGCAAATCATAGCAACAAAACATATTTTTTTCATAGAGGTATCTCAAAAACATGCATGCGCCTTCTAAAATCTATAGCAAGATTCGGATTTCAAAACAAATCTTACAATCGTGCGATTATTGAATCAGGTGTTTTATTGTCAATATTATTGCACTATGGGAATGTGCGGAATTGTAAACTGTTTTTTTTTTGTTATACATGAAATAAAAAATCAGAGATTTTTAGGGACCTAAAAACCCGGTTTTATCTCTTATATTAAAATTTGCCATACATTTTACGAGCATCGATTAAAAACCAATGTTCTTAAGACTTAAGCTCACCTTATCGACCCGAATTACTTTTTAGATCATATTTGATGTAACTTAAAAGTGTAAAACTCAAGTATATTTACAAGTAAAATTGTGTCAAGTATAAGTGAGTTTAAACCTACATTTTTATCAATATTATTGTTATTTCGATAAAAGTGTATGCATATTAACCCCATTTTTTATTGTATTAATTTAAAAATTTGAATTAAATTTGAAGAATATGTGACATAATATGTTTCCTATTATGATTTTTTAATTTAAAATAAGCATATTTTAAAAATAGGTAACTGACACAAAAACATTTATTATAACCATGTGCTCAACATGTATTTGAATATTGTCGTTACTCATATGTCGTGCGTTGATCCTCAGCATGAACCAAGTTAAAATAATAATTAGTACTTTATTTTCATAAAAGACAAATATTTAAAATAAACGTACAAAACTCTCGCGCAAATATGTATATCCTTCAAGCTGAGTCTAAAAGCAAAAATAATAAAAAAATACTATATACGCGGAATATATATACTCATAGTGTTCTCAAACATTCCGTGCGCGCGCATAAAATGATGCATTTTCTTTCAAAGTTTTTTTCTTGGAAATTCTTTACCAACATATTTTCAACATTTCTGCTCCCGCGAAGACTCTGGTGATGCTATTTTCCAGTGCTCTTTTTATGTTTCTGCACACAACTTACGGTTTGCCCATTCTCGGCGGGTAACTTTCTTTTACTCTTATTTTGGCTACTCAATAATTCACATTTCCAGGTCAGTGCAGTTGAACTCATGCGTATACATACGGGTGTCTTTTCCCATCCACAGTGAAACTGCGTACTGGCCGCAGTGTCCTTTACATTGTATGGTCCAGTCTGAAGAGCTCAGGGTAACGAACTGTATGAAAATTGCGAGCATTTACTCTGTAGGAGAGCGGGTTATGCAATTTAACTATATTTATTAATTTTTATACATCATTTTGGTTTTTCAAGGAATGTTTAATATTATCACAAGGCAGTTAAAATCGTTATTTTGTTTCTTTTTCTGGCGATTCTTCTATTTTTGTAATGCAAAGCTTTGAAAACTTTTTTATAAACGTTTTTTGAACTAAGAGGCCCTGAACTATAAACATTAACGAAGCACGAGCATGAATTTGGAAAATAAAATAAATTCTTGGTTCATAGACTGAACAGTAAACAAACTAAATTGAATAAATATTACATTGTGGGTTACAGTTTCCCAAAATTAATAAAAAAACCGTTAAACAAAAAAAAACATTAAAATTCTGCTTTATGATAATATTTATATTATGGTTTTAGGATTATAGAGAGAAGAATTTTAAATTAGATTTTAATACATTTGCACTGCAATACAAAATCTTTTTAATGTGAAAAAAATGTAGGAATATGCTTAGCCGCAAAACCGTGTTGGTATTGAAAATATATTGTGTGGCTTCCTTCGTATTCCCAAGGTCTTGCGTCAGAAATGATATGTGCCGAGAATACACATGAAAACCACGTGAGTAGCTGAGCTGGTAAACTCTATATATGTCTGTGTCTCGGTCTGCGACTATATGTAAAAAATAAATGCACGTATAACACACGCTTTAGCACAATGGGCCCACTCAGTGGCCTACGTGCTGGACCTGTCTCTTCGAGACAGTGCCCCTTCCCATCATCCTACGAACGATGTTATAGAGCTAATGTTGCACAGACTATTATTCTTGCTTATTCACTATATATAGTATATGTGTGAGACTTCTATTTCCATTGCGTCCGTGCTTCATAAGTAATATAGGAATGTTATTAATATTTCGCAGAATTTCGCATGCGGTTTCTGATGATTTATGATCTGCCGTGGCGTAGCGTGGTATTGCTCTCTGAAATGGCAAAGCTTATATAGTCCTTTGAGATACTTTATCTTATAGTTCATGGCCGGGTAATTGGTCTGTGTCTGTATTGGCTTTGTGTGTAGGGTTCACAAAATATTGCACCTACTTTAATAGATACTGTAGCGGATCTTAAAACTGCAACAACAAAAAAATAGTAAAGTTGTTCTCATGAATATGTTATCCTTTTCATAACTTTTTCTTTTTTTTTGAGTTAATAACACATTGGTTTATTTCTGTTTTTTTTTATATAAGATGT
The DNA here is from genome assembly GCA_010015015.2 of Bolitophila cinerea. Lineage (NCBI taxonomy): Eukaryota > Metazoa > Arthropoda > Insecta > Diptera > Mycetophilidae > Bolitophila > Bolitophila cinerea. The sequence continues at coordinate 8,468 of JAAAKO020029605.1, forward strand.
ATTTTTAAAAGAAATATTTTTTAAAATTGAAATTCGTCAAAAATGGCAATCAAGCAGAAAAATTTTGGGTCTTCTATAATCAAGGCATCTTGCTTTTTTTGTTTAATTACATTTTATAATAGGAAAGGTAAAAAAGAACTGGACCAAAAAGGAAGAATTGAGAGAATTTAAAAATCATCAGTCGACTGCAAATTGCTTCAAATGTTTTTTGGACATTCGGGCAGAAATCTGAATAACGGGGTTAAAGATTAAATGTTGAGAAATGACATTAAAAACCTTTGGCACAAAATAGGTATAAATATCCATAAAAAGAAGGCGTGGGTGCCTTCCAATATTATTTAAGTATATTTTTTTAACTTCATTTGTTCTATAAAGCAGTTTTTAAATTTAATATTTAGTTTTACTTAAAAATGGTAAAAAAAAATTGGCTTATAAAAACCAAAAACCATTATAGCATCATTTTTTTACAAAAAAACACTTCTAAAACTATATTTTATCATAATAGTTGCAACATGATATGTATTTATGGCTGTTTCACTTTTCATTCTCGCTACAGTACCTATATAATATACTATAGTACAAGTATTAGTATATTCAAATCTATAAATTTGGTAACTTCATTGATTTACGGTACATTTGTGAGGTCGTTCCGAACCAAATCTATAGGGATTGCCATATTTGATGTGCACACGCATTTGTGCGGTTTAGTATATATTCCGATCCGATATTGAATGCGATGCGCATTTAAACTGAATACGATCTAGATTCTAGAATCTCTGGCGAGTGATTATGTAAAATATATAGTATTATGCATGGTGTACAAGCAAATATATTTATATGCATATAATGGCTCCAATTACATTTGTGCATAAAGCATTATATATGAAAACCACATTGTTGTTTATATGGTGTTTCTGGTTAACCAATAACCACGTTTAGGTATACTTTTTTCAGTAATCCAGATTCGATACATTTAAACAAAAAAAAATGTTGTGATATTATTTTTTTTGTACTAAATCGTATTTTTACAAAATCCATGTATTTCTTTCGGATCGACTAAGTAGCAGTGCAAAATCTTACATATATACATGATACTTTTGAGTACATTATTCAGATATTTCCCTGCCAACCGCATTAACAGCTATTGTTTAAAACCAAAGCTATACCTGTACTTTAGTCAGAAAACTTTATTTTTTCCTCTTTTTTTAGTAAACCGTTTTTTTTTAGTTTTCTTTTTTTATATAGTAGATTGAGTGTAATTTTAAGCTACACAACATTAGTAAAAGCTATAGATCTATATATATTAAAAAAAAATGTTTAATCATACTTTTCTGTAAAAATAAAAAAAATATAAAAATAAATAGTGAAATTATACATTCATTTCATTTTTTTATTAAATTAATTATAGACTATTTATTTGAAATTTCAACCATAGTTCTTTAGATACCTAATGAAAATAGGGTTTTTTTACGATGCCGTACATTAATTTACGGATTCAGATGGTAGATATACCGTTCTCTGTATCAGCACTTGAACTTATTTGTTTGAACGATTTTTTAAAAGTCGATTTCACTTTGTGGCAAAGTATTTTTTATTTAGTAACCAAGTCAAAATCATTTTGTGGCAAAATATCTTTTACTTGGTAGCAACGTAAAATTTATAACTTTGTCACAAAGTGGAATTATATTTACCTTGCTACATAGTGAAATTCACTATATACCAAAGTGGGTCATTTTTCACAGTGATAAAATGTATTAGTGTGTAGACATCAACAAATAATTAGAAATACCCAACTCAACTTTTTTTTGCTTGGTCAGAAAGATATTTTACATGATGGTTTATGAAATACAAATTTAGGCAATTTTTAATCAAAATCACCATTACTAAATTACAAATTATTTTCTCGAGTATTGAAAAGTCAAATTGCATCATTTTCTAGCATTTTTATATAGTTTTCTCGGGATATAAGCCTAAAGCTCGATTCAAATGAGTGCCGCAACGCGCCAGTAATTGGTGAAAAAAAAATCAGCAATGTAGCCGGAATATTTTTTATGATTGTGAACTAATTCAATTTTTAAGTTATGTATTTAAAACTTTCCAGTTTCAGAACTAGAGTTGTCACTTACAGAGTTGACACTTATATAACTCGCAAAAGTTGAATATATAATTCCGAGTGAATAAATTGGCCTTTAAATAATGACTACACCAAAATAATATTATAATTATATTCGTAAGAATAAATTTCCAGTATCATAATTTTAGAATTTAATTATTTTTATAAAAACAGGATAAGCACTAGTATGTATATAATACGTATAATTTGAATTTAAAACATTTTTTCACCCTCGTTTTGAAAACCAGCTCATGTCGCCTTGTTTCAAAGCTTCATACGATATTGCATATCATTATGTTTCTTTTATTTAAGATTAGACCCATTTGCGTTATTTGGCATTTTGTAAAATATATAAGAATTGCAATTATGTCCATTCTTAATACATTTCTATCCAGCGTTTATAAACTTTTTTTTAAATTCTCGTATGTAATTAGCCTTAATTATTTGGTGGTGCAGACTCTAGAGAGGTTGCAATAAAATGGTTAAAGTTAAAGCTAAGTAAAATTATTTAAACAATATATAATAATACGCCCACTAGTTTAAACAATCTGCAGCTTTATTTACGACTTAAAAGTATAGTATACAACAAATCATTTTTTGTAAGATTTCATCCCGTTGAATAACGGACTTTCCACTATAGTTTTCTAACGAGTGTAACATGACTCACATTATGCATGCATTTAAAAAATGATATCCTAGGCACGCTATCGCCTTTTTCGTCCTTTCCGGATATTTAAAAATAGATTTGAAAACTGCAAAGCTACTGGGTAAATATTCTCGTTGTTCGCCATAAGCTCCAGTGTGCACACGCACACACACACACACTCATACACAGCAGACACAGTTTGTGTGGAAAGTAATCAATTGCGACTAAAAACCGGGGCTTTGGGAAATTTTCATTTTGTAGGTCAAGAGATTAAAGAGAATTATTATTCATGTGTTGGTTGTATATAGTATAGTTTATAGTATATAATATATAATATATAGCACACATTCCTAAGCAATTCTAGGATTTTCCGGCTGTCCAGAACATACAAACGTGTGTGTGCGTGTCTCTGTGTGTTTGTGTATTTGTATGAGTACTCACGTAGATCTTCATCTCTATGCATAATAAATGTATATATGTATTCATGTAGAATGCGTGATGTGTACAGTTTTCCACACGCGCAGACAAATTCATATTACGCGTATATACGTAATATATATATATATATATATATAACAGCATTCCGGTACGCCCCTACTATAATACACTGTGGCGCTCCGGCAGCAACCTATTTCCGTATATAATATTTAATCTACGCCACAACAATGTGTGAACCCTCTAAAATATATAATTCCGTTTAAATTTGCTATTTTGTCGTGCTCGGCGCACTGTCGGGGTTTTGAGCGCTCACACACACACACACACACACACAAACACATGATCGGGGTGTGGGTGGTGCTCAGCAACAGAGTGCCCCACACATACAAACACACAAGCGCGCGTCAAAAACACAACTCGACGCAATGGTCAGCGTTCAGCGCGTGTTCAAGAGCGCATCCAAGAGCGCTCCGCGTACACCTATTTTAATACACTTTGCAAATAAAATTATGTTTAATTATGAGTGGTGTGTTTGTGAGTGTATGTGTGTGTGTCTGTGGTGGGGGTAGATCCAGCAGATGTGGAATGGGATATATTGTGTAGCTTTGCTGACAATGAAAAAGAGCAAACAATATTAAATGGGCAGCATTGCATAATACTTGCAGGGTTTATACGTATCGCATATACTATAATAAAGTATATATATAGCGTAAATACGGCCATTTGTTTTTATTTCTCTCTGTGTTCGTTCGCTTTGGATGAAGTGTCCACTGTCCAATGTGCATGTAACATTATATTATATAAGCGTGTACGTGTGTTCAATGTTCATGTGTGTTTGTGTGTGTGTGTGTGTGTGTGTATGTGTACTTGTGCCACTTTTTTGCCGGACACAATCACACACTCACACATATACACACACACACACATTTACCGTAATTAGGGAGATTAATTCACTTGCTTTTAATAAATTTGCAATGTGTGTGCACAACCGCACGAAAACCCGTGAGCGAGCGCGTGCCGTTCCGAGTAGTTGTTAGTAACAAATGGTTTAATTGTTATTGCCGGGGAAATATAATTTCGAAAAATACCAAATTTGTGTTGTTCCGAACGGAACGAGGGGTTGCGCAACATATATTTATGCGAAATACGTGCAACGCGCAGTAGCGGCAACGGCACTAGCAGCAGCAGCAGGAGCAGCAGGTGGGGTTTATATGTTTTGCAAAATTTTCGCCATGAATGCGGGAAATTGTTTTATAAAATTAAATATACAAAAGGGTAAATAAAGGTTGGTTTCAATTTATTTCATTTTCGCCGTATTATAATTGCGTGAATAAATGTATATATAGTACACAAATTGGGCACACACAGTGTGCGCGCTTATGTAGTATTGTTTTGTAGATATTTTTATGATGGGGTAAAGGGGTGGGCAGACAGGTGTTGTGGGTGGCTATGGTTTCAAGCAGTGCTATTGAATACCAAACTAAATATGTATGTATTTGTACAAATAATTGTTTAATATTCTGCATTGTTTTAATGAGTTTTAATTGTGTTTTGTTTTTGTTGCCTATTAAATGTGAAATGTTTTCGTTAGTTTTTTTTTATTATTATTATTGATCCAATTATATAATAAAGTTCATTGATGCACAGCTTCAAGCAATACATATACAGTTACAAAGCTTAGACATGTTCAATTAAATTAACTCTATCTGGTGTGCTTATCGTCAGCTCCATGTAGAGCACCTTTAATGTCGCATGTTGTATTTACTCATGATTTCCCACGATATATGAAATAAGCGATATAATTAAATTGCATCATGGCGGCGCTTACAAAGCAGCTGTGGAAAATACCACCCCAAGATATTTATATA
>JAAAKO020029616.1:0-10953 GCA_010015015.2 Bolitophila cinerea
CCAAATCGGTGACAATAATGCACTTGACTTGAATGTATTCAGTGCTTCCATCTCGACAATTTTTGGTGACAAGAATGCACAAATTTGTGGTGCCAAACCTCCCACTTTTAGCCCATGACAAGCGTTGCCAGACTTAAAGATTTATCTTCATTTTGAAGATTTATGGAATAGAAAGAAAATTGAAGTTTTTTGAGCTAAATTTAAGCAAAAATGAAAATTATTTCTAATAAAAAAATATTCATAGATTTTTTAATAAAATAATATTTAATAAGTATAATTTTTTATAAAATTCATTGTTGTTTCTACAAAAAAATAACAATTAGAGTAAATAACTTTATTTCCTCGGTTTAAGAATCTTACTTTTCACAAGAGATGCTTTCGAATTGTTAAAATTGGGTTCATGAATATTGAATACCAAATAAAAGTTTAAAAAACTATATGTAAATCTAAAATTTAAATTTTAGTGAATTGTTTATCACTTAGCAGAAATCATGCTACCAAAAAACAAGCTAAAAATAAATCCATTCCTCGGTTAAAAAAAAAAAACAGTGCCTAACTTTATCTTAATTTATCTTTAATAATATAATAAGAAAAAATAGTTACTTGAAACAATTAAAAGACTTGCAAACACTAAAATATTTTTCAATCTTAACAATATAAATAATAATAATTAGTAAAACTAACTTTGTAATAATGGCAACCTCCACTACATCTACATATCTTTTAAAAGGCGCTTAAGTAAACTTGCCTATTTTTTTTATAATATTAAGAACCAATAAAAAAATCTTCAAATGAAGATTTTTACTGTTAATTTTTTAAAAATTTTCTTATGGCAACGTTGCCCATGGCAATTATGTCCGTTTTGTAATGGTCCTTTCCTTAGATCCGTTTCATCTTTTTTTCATATCAACATATTTTCTATATAACCACTTAAAATCCTAAAAAAAAATTCCCTAAGTATTTTCAATTGAATAAATTTCCATTTCCACGCGACACAGCATAATATCCGATGTTCCAAGCACGAAATCAGAATCTTATTTCCGCATGAAAATAATACGGTTACCATGTAACATTTGCAGTGCGCGCACTTATTCTGTAAAACATGCACACAAAAAGCTCTTGATGCGAATGTGGAGAAATTCGCCGCCCACAAAAGCTCGACCCTAAAGCGTGCAAAAATTGTGCGTACATTAAAAGCCGGTGCCGCGTTCTATAATTACAACTTTGCCGCTCTCGTACGCAATGTGTGTTGAAATGTCTTTAAGTTTAGACGTTTTAATGTTGTTGTTGTTGTCTGTGTGTGTTCGGTACTTATCCGCGGCGCCGGCGCCTCCGCCACGTGATTGTGTTGACATGTACTTTTAATGTTTTCGGTTTGTGTTTTTTGTTTTTTTGTTATTCCTTTCTATTTTGCATCACACAAAAAGAACATAAGGGAAGCCACAAACGTTCTGGGAAGTTATAAAAGTGGCCGTCCACCGCCTCCAGTGCAAATGCTCCCCGGTGAATTCAATTTCTTTTATTTGTCTTTTTTAGGGCCGAGCCACTGAGTCCCAAGAGTACACATCTGTACATACCGCGCGTGTAATAGTAGTAGATATATTTAGCTGCTGTATACTGTAAATATACGAAAAATGTGTATAGCGGACACAAGCGAGAGCGCACGCAGAACTTTAAATGAAAATACACAGAAGAAAAGCGATGGTGCGGGGTAGGTGGGGTGGTGAGATGGTGGATGGGGGGTTAGACATCAGGACGACAAAACGCGCTCGTTTGACAAACATTGTGTAAATTATATTATACACTCGTGTACAATGTTCATTTGCATAATATTGCTATATATGGAGGTCGGGCGGGGGGTGCTGGCGGGGGGGCTGATGACGCGGTGGCGGGTTCGCGGAGCTTTTCTTTTTTGTATTGTGCGCGCGCGTGTTCTAATAATAAGCGTTTAATTAAGTGTACACATTAATTATTGGTTTTAATACAACCCAGGGCACGGCCCCCATTCATTTAGTGGAAATAATTTGTTTGGTGCTAACGACACCATTTTTAGGTATATACACAGCTGGTTTTATACGCGAGGCCGCCGAATGCAACCACCGTTAAATATATATATTAGAAAATAAATACAGTATAGGTTAGGTATATATATAGTATGTATTTCGCGATGAGAGCTTTCTTTTGTTCGGGACGTCTGTAATTGCTAGCGTTAATTGAGATGAATGCACTTGTGCTCGGTGGCTTTGTCTTGGAATAACACGATTGTATATTGGTATATTGTTTAATCTGATGTATACATAACCTATATATATATATATATACGTATATAATAATTCGAGTACATACTGAGTACAGTGAGTACACATCGTATACGTAAGTTTAAAGTTCAGGTAGAGCGAAGGTATAGTATTGGGGTGCTGGAGCTTTATTGCAAACATATTTGCGATTAAGGGTTATCTGCATATAGACGTTCGATTACGAGGGGGGGTGGGGGAAGGCTTCGTGTTGATCCTGAACACGAGGAGTTGCACACACGTACACACACTCACCCGAACACACGCACCCACGTATAACGGCAGGTCACCGGCGCAGCTGAACTTTTGGAGGAAGTTTGGATATGGTAATATATTTGTGTGTGTGTGTGTGTATGAGCTTTAGGCGGGCTCCTCTGCCAGACCGTGCTATGAATACATATTAGGTAGCTTCTTGATGTATAATCGACTGGATTCTGGTTACTTTTGACACCATTTCACCATTTTACATTTTTATTCAAACTTTTTGAGAGGCTGTGAAGTTGTTTTTGGGGATAATTCTATTATGGTAATATGGTGAGCTTTTAAAATCGATGGAATATTTTTATGTATGCATGTTTGGGACAGGTTTATGTTCTTATATTATTATATTGTTGAATATATTTTGTGTAGTTGGATGGATCTCTATTTTTTCAGGGCCATTGCCGACGCCTCGCTCATCCGGATCACTAGGAGGATCCCTGCTGCTGCTGGTCTCTTAGCTTAATTGTTTGTACCACCAACGACGCTCGCCCTGCGGAAGATTGACCAGGAGGTTCTGTCCAGTAATCCCTAATAACTCGAGGATATAATCCCGGTATATTCCAGACTCATGCCTGGGAAGAAAAGAACCATTTTCTTATCTGTGTAATGAACGACGTTAAGGGAAACAATTTTTAGATCAGCTCCTTTCCAAATGTTTTTTTTTCAATTAGGCCTATTTTCCTAGAGCCATCATATTTAGTCTGAATTAACAGCCAAGGCATATCTACTCCCGAAGTATAGTGTAAAAACATTGGATAATACCGGATAATACATATAATATCGCAAATATTATTTGTAATATCGCAATATGTCAAGAATATTTTTACTAAAACTGTAAATTAAAGTCTAATATTGCGAATATTCATAATATTATAAAATAATATAAAAATAAAATTTAAAATATCACGAATATTATACAAAATATTATTGATACTACGAATTTATTTTAAATGCGATTAATAAATATAAACATATTTCCGAATAATAATACGATATTATTACTTGCAAATACCAACAATATGAATATCGAAAATATTACGAAGATATATACAATCGATTTTAAAATATTTAATATTACTGATTTTTATATTTTTATAGCATACAATCTGTGTTTTCAAAAGCATAAAATCAGTGATTTTCATAGCATAAAATCTGTGATTTTTATAGCAAAAAATCAGTAATTTTTATTGCATAAAATTATTAATTTTTATGGCATCAAATCAGTAATTTTTATGGCATAAAATATGTATTTTTTATGGCATAAAATCAGTCAATTTTTTAGCATAAAATTAGTTATTCTTTTAACATAAAATCAGTGACTTTCATAGCATAAGATCAATGATTTTCATTGCACAAAATCAGTGTTATTCATAGCATAAAATCAGTGATTTTCTTGGCATATAATAAATGCTTTTTATTGCACAAAATCAGTGATAATAATATCATAAAATCAGTGATTATTATAGCGTAAAATCAGTAATTATCATAGCATAATATCAGTGAATATCACAGTGATTTTCGTGGCATATAATCAGTAATTCTCGTGGCATATAATCAGTGCTTTTATGGCATTAAATCAGTGATTGTCGTGGCATATAATCATAGCATCAAATCAGTGAGTTTCATAGCATGAAATCAGTGATTTTTATGGCATAAAATCAGTAATTTTTATGGCATAAAATCAGTGAAATCAGTGATTTTTATAGTTTAAGATCAGTGATTTTCATAGCATAAAATAAGTGATTTTTATAACATAAAATCAATGAATATCATAGCATAAAATCAGTTATTCTCATAGCATTAAATTAGTGATTTTCTTGGCATATAATCAGTGCTTTCCATTGCACAAAATCAGTGATAAAAATATCATAAAATCAGTGATTATTATACCGTAAAATCAGTGATTATCCTTTAAAAATAAGTGATTTTTATAACATAAAATCAGTGATTTTCATAACATAAAATTAGTGATTTTTATGGCATAAAAACAGTATTTTTTATGGCATACAATCAGTAATTTATATAATATAATTTATATAATCAGTGATTTTTAAGGCATAAAATCAGTAATATTTATGGCATAAAATCAGTCACTTTTTTAGCGAAAAATCAGTGATTTTTTTATAGCGTAAAATCAGTGATTATTTTAGCGAAAATCAGTGATTATCAAAGCATAAAATCAATGATTTTTATTGCACAATATCAGTGTTAATCAAAGCATAAAATCAGTGATTTTCTTGGCATATAATCAGTGTTTTTCATTACACAAAATCAGTGTTATTCATAGCATTAATAAATAGTAAAATTAATGATTATCATAGCATAATATCAGTAAATATCATAGCATAAAATCAGTGTTTTTCGTGGAATATAATCAGTGATTTTCGTGGCATATAATCAGTGCTTTTTATAGCATGCAATCAGTGATTTTAATAGCATAAAATCAGTAATTTTTAAAGCATAAAATCAGTATTTTTATGGCAGAAAATTAGTAATTTTTATGGCATAAAATCAGTCACTTTTTTAGCATAAAATTAGTAATTATTATAGCATAAAATCAGTGATTTTCATAGCGTAAAATCAGTGATTATCAAAGCATAAAATCAATGATTTTCATTGCACAAAATCAGTGTTTATCAAATCATAAAATCAGTGATTTTCTTGGCATATAATCAGTGCTTTTCATTGCACAAAATATGATAATAATATCATAAAATCAGTGATTATTATAGCGTAAAATAAGTGATTTTATGGTATAAAATCAGTAATTTTTATAGCATAAAATCAGTATTTTTAATGGCGTAAAACCAGTAATTTTATGGCATAAAATTAGTGATTTTCATACATAAAACAGTGATTTTCATATAAAAAAATCAGTGATTATCATAAACCAAAATGAGTGACTTTCATAGCATAAAGTCAGTGTTTTTCATAGCATAAAATCAGTGATTTTAATTGCACTAAATCAGTTCTTTTTATATTTAAATTTAAATTTGCAATAAAAATTTTTTTTGTAAAAAAAACAGCTATTTAAAAATGGGATTAATCCAAAAATGTAAAATGCAATTTGGAAAAATGTGATTTTAAAAAAATTGGGTTTTTTTAAAATGGGATTTAAAACAAATGAAAAAAATAGATAAAAAGTCAGTTTTAGTTGTATAGTTTTATAGTTTTTAAATGTTTTTTAATTATGTTATTCATTTTTATTCTTCCGAATAAGTTTCACGTTATTCCAGAGCACCGCATTAATACGGTAAGGTTAAAAAATGATCACTGGAGTTGGCCTGATGTCCAGTACGGATTGTTTACAGATTTTTTCTTAATACCAACGAACTCGGTCTAAAAAAGAGAGCTCCGCACCGGTGCCCGTAATCAACGAAATAAGGTCATGCAAAACGAATAGCCAACTCTAGAGCCTACTGAAAGGCTCTATTAGAATGCTCACTTGAATTTCTTTTCAACATCACCTACAAGTCCAGTTTGACATGAGTGTATTGGTTCATAAGTAGATGCTAAAAAGCTTAATAATGCAAAATTATAAAAATTCTGAAGGGGAAAATGTAAATGAATAGAAAGAATTTAAATTAAAAAAATATATATAAAAAAATATATAAAAAACTGAATGCACAATGGTAATCTCTTTGCATTTGTATTTTCGAAAAAAAAAAACATTTAGTTATGCTAAAATCTATTTCAATATGTACGAGTATTACTGGTTATAATTATCTAGCGTTTCGCACTCGTGCAAACTCTCATTTATCCAGGCATTGTAAAAGCTTTTAGCTTTTTCGCATAAGCGCTTCAGCGAATCCCGTTGTTTACGGAACATCATATATACTAACTCACTATTATATATAATATAGTATATATATGGTATTAATATATATATAGTATGTTTTCAGCTGCTATTTGCACCCTTTAAAAAAAACGCTAATGTTATCTGCTTCAACACATTCAACTGCGACTGCAACTAGCATTATTTCGATGTTTGCTCGTACGTGGATTTAATAAAAGCTTAATCGTGTACGCGGGTTTTGATTTTTCCGCTTTTTTTCGTATGCGTATGTGTGTTTGCATTAGGAGAGCTTTTATTTAAATTTCCAGACTCAATTTAATTAGCATTATTTAAACTTTTCGTTTTTAGTAGAAAAATTAATCGCATTATTTTAAATCAGTATATTAAATCAGAAGAACTGCTTAAATATAAGATTATCGGATCTCGAAACGAACGTACGCTACGTGCCCTTGCGCAGCGCATCTTTTCCGATTAATCTGCGTATAAATACGCGAAGAGCTTTAAGCTCGTCTCTGCCACACACACACGCCCCCCCCCCACATATTTGCGCCGCCCCCGGTTTTGTCTCGGCAATTATGACTATCGCAACGCACATCGCACATACTTGACTAACTATTCAAACATTACATTTTATCACAATTACTGTTTGCTATCTTTGGCGGAATCTTATTATTACTGCGCGTAATATACGAAATAATCTCTCTATTTTCCACACACTGAATATGGTGTCTCTGGGAGTAGATAATCTACCTATCTATAGTATATGTATATTTGGTATATTATATTATACAGATTAAACAACGCGCACTCGCACGTATACACTCCAAGCTCGCGAAATAAAGCTCTAAGCACGCCAGCAAACACGTTTTCTCGTAATAATAATTTATATCGCTCCTTTAATCGCACCGTATCCAAATGAATCTTTACGACGGCATATAACTGAGATCGTATATATAATTAAGAATATTATAGGCTGCATAAATTCATTATAGAAGTGTGTGTGTGTGCGAGAGGTGTTTTAGCATAAATACATTAAAAAAGCTCATTAATTTTCATAATTTAAATGACTGCCGAAAATAAATATGAATTTCTTTTTTTACCAGCGGAATTTTTACAATTTACAATTATTACTTTAGCTTAGGAAAAGTTTATCAGTAAAACCACCCCCTCTACTCCAGAATGTCACAAAAAGCAGCATTAACCCCCGCTGCCCGCCAGTAAAATACAATATCGCTTAGCTCAGATGTTTTCGATTGACTTTATGCGTTTGCCTCTCGCCAGCCATTCGAGTCTATGAGTTCAATAAAAAAGCTTGCTCTGAAATAAACAGTCTGTGTTATAGTATACGTTGTACGCGATTAGATGCAGCACATTTGGGCGTGTTATATACTATGTTTTATCGTTATGTCTATAGTATATTATGAAAAAGCATATTTTTTGCCCAGAGCAAAAAGCAGATGTTCCCCGCTGAGTCGAGCAAATGCGTAAGCTTTGAACATTAAACCATATATTGCTTTACACATTGTTGATCGATTGCATGTTTTTTTGTTGTTTTTGTTATTGTTGTTGTTGTTGTGTCTGAGAACCGTGCGTTTCTTACACACGCGTGCCTCTTAAGTACAAAACAACTACGAGTATAATTGGATTATAAATAGCTCCTCGCATCCAATATTTCGAGATTGGTCTCTGAATAAGAAAATTGAACCTAATTTTAGGCTGACCTTCAGGGAACTTCTCCAGATGCCTACGACGATATTTAATTTGGGTAGGCAGTATTTTTACAGAAAAAGAAGTTAAAGGGTGAAGCAGTCAAATTTATGATAAAACTCTATAAGTTAAGAAGCGTTTTAAAAGTGGTAGAATTTAGGACGGGAAAATACTTATAATTTAAAATAAAAACAAGCATACAAAAAAACATTACAAACTTTTTTTATATACATTTTCATTAGTCATTGACCAAAGAGCTTGTCTAGCGCTGCTTTAAAATAATTTAAAATAATTTAGAAGCTTTGAAGTATTTTTTTAATAAGCATCACTATAGAGGAACTCCTCTAGTGATGGTGGGCGGATTCCAATGCTCACCACTTCGTGTGGGGAAGCTCGAACACAAACCTCAGACGAGAAGCACTACTTGGCTTGTTGGATGGATCTAATTTAAAAAAACGTCAACAATGGTGGTGAGCCTAATTTTGTGACGGCTAGAAGACAAAAGGTGCTAGACCTGACGCTGTGCTCAATGGTGTCTTTGGATCTGATAAAAAACTGGAAGGTTTCCAGAGATATCACTTTCTCTGTCCACAAAAGCATCTGCTGTGAGCTTAATACTGATTTTATTCTCGAAGAACAACAAATTGGGTCAAGTGTATACCCATTATTAAAAGAAATTAGCACCTTAGTCAGAGGTGTAAGCCGGCCAGCTGCAGCTGACTGGCCGCCGACCGCTGGTTCCTTATTTTTGCTAGCCGGTTGGCCGGCTGGAGTCTTTTTATAGAATCTTCTTTTATAATATATTATTTTCTCAGGATTACTAAAGACATTAAGTTTACTTTTAATATCAAGCTACTGGCGAGAGAAACAACTACTGTAATCGGGAGGAACCCCGTTCAATCTCGGCCAGACTAAAGTTTTTCTCCTGCTGTAAATAGACTGTTCCATTTTTAAGATTTTCGTAAACCTACAAGTCACTATAGTTTCATCATTTCCCCGGGATTTTCCCGGCATTTTCCAGGATTTCTTCGGGATTTTCTAGGCATTTTTCGGGATTTCCCAACGTTTTCCCCGGATTCACCCTGTTTTTTCCCGGGATTTCTCCAGATTTCTCCGATATTTTCCATGGATAACCCCGGGATTTTAACTAGATTTCCCAGGATTTCTTCGGGATTTTCTATCGAGAAAACTTGATAAATCCCTCGAAATTCCCCAGTACCGAAAATCAAATAAAATAAAAAAACTTCACTCTAAGTACAATTTATATTTATTTCCGGAGATTTCCCAGTATTTCTTGAGATTTTGAAGGATTTCCAATAATTTTCCAGGATTTCCCTGGATTTACAGAGATTTTTCCGATTCTAGAGATTTTTGTTGATTTTCTGTTTCCCGGAATTTCTCATTATATGCAGAAATGTGACTGTGAGATATTTGATTTCTCTGGTATATTATCTGGATAAATCTCGGGATTTCCCTGGATTTTCCAGAAAATTCCACGGGATTTTCTACCAAGAAAACTTGTGATCCCTCTAATTAAAATTAAAATTAAAAAAATGGTGCGGTAGATACCGGAGAAATCCTGATAAAATCCCAGGGAAATCCCGGAAAAATTCAACGTAAATCCAGGAAAACTCCCGAAAAAATCCTTTTATTTAGAGGAGCCAACCAAATGCTCGCATTCAGAAATTTGAAAATATAGAACATTTACCTAAAAATGTGTAGGAAAAAACAAACATGGATTTTTATTGGATATTACGACCCCTCCCCCACCCCTAGAATCATAACGGTGATGGTTTTGAAATGCCGACTTTACTTTACGTCTTTTTCACCAGTCAAACATTATTATGTAATGCGTTCGTTCCGGGAAATCCTGGATTTTCTTCCTAAACTGTACCTAAGCCCTCCTGCCATCTAAGAACAATGGGATCTAATCAGCCCAGAGCACATATGAGAAAGCCTAAAGGTGGATGGGGATTTCTGTTAGAAAATTGAGGGTGTGCAATCATCTTTGTGACTTCACAAAACCCTCTCCAAAAACCGGTAAAAATGTATATACTTGAAGGTATCAGATGGCTCTTTCACCACGAACATCAAGGTAACCCAATGATTAGTGGACGCACCCTTGCCGAATTGCGAGGCAACTGCGGACGTCAGTCAGGAATCGATCTATTCCGATATCGGTGGCTCTGTTGTAGACTGGGGAGAGACTCAGTCTATAACAAGTGTTGACAAAACCAAATGGGGGATCGCAGTTCTTTTTCCCCATGCAAGTAGCCAGGTGAGGACGAGATTCACCCGGCTGTCTTTCAGAACAGTCCTGTAGCACATTCCTGTAAAATATTCATGAGCTGTTTGGCTTATGGTTACATTCCGAAGTCGTGGATGAATGTTTGCGTCGCTTTTATTCCAACACCAGGGCAAACGTCTTTTGCAACTACAAAGTCACTTATACCTATCAGCATGTCCTCGTTCGTCCTTAAGTCCCTCGAGCGCATAATCGTCAGATTGGTCAGAAATGAGGTCTGGACTGAAATCCCAAACAGGAATCAGTCTGTTGAATCGATGCATTGGATATGTTAGTGACGAAGGCAGAGAAATTTCCAAACGATATGGAAATGTCCCTAGGAACAGTCCTTTGTATCCTTTGAGTCCGTTCAGAACGCTTGCGCATCTCACCAAGTCTGCGTGGCGGTTACTAGATGGATATGACTCTAGGCTTAAGCACACCATTATTTATTATGATATTCCGCTGAGTAGGAGCCAGGGCAAGTGGGAAGGTGAGGCTTTCCCGAAAGAGAACTGGCGCCGCACCCGTCAGGTGCAAAGCCTCACCGACGCAAGTTCCCACAGAACAACCCTCCATTTTTCCAATGACATTACGATTTTCCTCTCAGG
>JAAAKO020029627.1:0-13524 GCA_010015015.2 Bolitophila cinerea
TTCTAAAGAATCATGATATCTTTCTTAACTATCCAAAATATATCATAAAAATCGTAATGTGTAATTAAAAATGTCCCAAAAAACATAAATAAAAATAATCATGAACAACTAAAGAATCATTAAATATTTCTAAAAATCAGAAATAGCATTTACTTATTTATATATATTATATTGCCGTAATCACTATGAATCATTAAACCGAAGATATGTATAAATTATAATAAACAAAAAAAGAATCATTAAATATTTTTAAAAATTATGATAAATAAATATTATTTTAATGCCGGAATTACGACGAATCATAAGGAATCATTCAAGGATGTAGACAAATTGTCACGTTTAATAATATGTTTATGAATTAACTAGCATAGATTTTTTCAAGAATCATAATATAATTAGTAATTATATAAATAAAGATACTATCTTGAAATGTAGGTGATATTTTAAAGAATTATTATACATTTCTGGACAATCCAAAATATTTCATAAAAATCGTAATGTGTAATTAAAAATATCCCAAAAAGCCCAAAATTATAATAATAAAATCACTAAATAATATCTTTTTTACTAATTCTGATGATTGATCTATGATTCATAATATATAACTAAAGAATCATTAAATATTTCTAAAAATCATGATAAATAAATGCTATTATATTGACGGAATCACTATGAATCATTATGAATAATTTAGAACCAAATTGTTTACGGGTTTTCTAATTTTTTTTAAGAATCATAAATATATTTTTTTTAAATCAATACAATACAAAATTTTCAATAAAAATCATAATGTATAATTTAAAATATCTCAACCGTAAAAATAATAATAATCACTGAATAATATGTTTTTTACTAATCATATCTATGAATCATAATGAAAAAATAGAGTATCATTAAATATTTTTAAAAATCATGATAAATAAGTGCTATTTTATTGCCGGAATCACAACGAATCATAAGGAATCAATATCTCTATAAAAATAAATAAATTCCAAAATTAAAATAAATTATGAAAGTATCTCAATGTATATCACCCTGTGTGGTCCGGTTGCCTCATGCTCACCACCTAAACTACAGAAACCCCTTATGGTCTTACTGTATACATTCTTCACTTTGCATACCCACGAAATCCATGCACACACACACACACACACATACGATTCTCACTCCTATTTCAATTTCTTGGCACAATTAATGTATTCACATTTTATGCATGTACCTTTAATCAACTGACCGCGTGTGTGTGCGCGAGAAAATCCTATAAATATATATATATATATACCTGGCGTACCTGCGCAAGCGCGCGCGCGGGCCCTGAGAATCATCCTTTTTCTTTAATATGAATGATGAGAATTTTTATACGATGTACAATTTATCGCTGTGTAATGGGCAGCGTACAAGACAATTTACATTAAACCTCTATTCCGGGTGAGTGTGTGTATAAATGCGCGAGCGGCCATCCGATCCAGAGCTGGCATCCCTTCGCAGACGACGGACGGTGCAAATTGACCATCCGTATGTAAATACACATAGGGAATTGTGTCCCTTTGCACGAAATCTACCTACAACCCAAAATTGAATCTAGAACACTGTTTTTTTTTAAGCGCGACCAACGGATTTTTTTTTTTATTTCGATGTCCTAACCCCCGAAACGCGAGTATAGTTTAACCAGAAAAGGATGCAAAGAAAACGGTCAACGGAAAGTGCAAAGAAATGAGGTCTGCCTGTATAGAAAGGAATAGAAGTTTTGGCCTGATGGTCAAACTGACCATTGCAGAGACCCAAATTTAAACGCATTATACTTTTGGTTGTTTATCAAATCCCTAAATTAGCATATAAAATGCGTCTTTTCTTTTGGCTCAACGACGATTGAAATGAATAATAAAAAAAACTAGAGCACCTTAAGTAACGATCTTTTCGTAAAGGCCATTTCGTGTGTTTTTGTATGTGTGTGTGTGTGTGCTTAGGCATCGACTTGATCGTGAAAGGTACCTATTGCTTTGTATAGTCATATATAAATATATATTTTTTTATATATATCAACATTGAGCTCTTGTTGAGCCTGACGCTATTTCTTATTGCGCAACTCGAATATATCATTTAAGTTAAGCAACGAGTGAGCTGATAAAGACTACATACGCGTTGAACTAGATTTAGACTATATATAGAGCCGCCTTGCGTTGATTTGTCGAGGCTGTCCACCAATCAGAGGCGTCCGATGATTTTCCGTATAGCTTATTTTGTGAGACACCCGTGATTTTCCACACACATACACTAAAAACCGTAAATGCTGCTCTAGATTTTTTTATTGTTTTTTTTTTCAAAGTGAGCACAGACGACGGCAACGCCTTTAACAAATATAAGAAATATACATATACACAAAAAAACTTAATATTATTTCGTTTGATAATTATTCTGGAAATAAACTGGGTTACGACGCAGCGACAGTTAAGATAATTTTTGCGCGCGCACGATCCAGTTTAGTTTTGGATATACAAACGAAATGGATAATATAATACATTTACGTAGGTTTTTTGTGAAATGGCCGTTGGAACGATGATATTTTGAAGCAGCTTTGCGATACGGAAAATATCGTTAAATGGTTGAATCAGAGAGTGTGCGGACACCAGTTTTTCTGGATTTTTCTTATTATGGATGGATGCATGGATATGACGATCTAGATGTGCAGTTTTAACGGTTTTCCAGTTGCGAATTCTTGGGTTTATCTAAATTCAAGTTTCTGAGGAGCTTAAATTTCAATTATCTTAAAAATGACACACATTCCAAATAATAAAATTGCATTTGAATTGAATAAGAATTAATAAATCGTTTCTATTACATTCAACCTTAGGGCAAGAAAGGGTTAAATAAAGAGCGGGAGAATTGTTGGTCCAAAAGGAAGCTGCTATCCGCACGCACAAAAATATGGCCATAATATTATTTGTTGTTTTTACGAAAATACAATTCCTGGATAAACACCTACATAAACACCTCTTGGCTGGGTATTCTTTTCACGGTGCCAAAAATGCACTTGCCGAATCACAAAGATTCTTGCAGGATTTTCCTGGATTCTAGTTCTGAAATAGTTGGAGCTTGGATTTGCCGAACTCTAAAACAACTAAATTTCAACTACTTCATATACAAAAACCACTGGCTAGAGAGGCTTAACACAAATCGAGAATCTGATTTCTATACGAGCTATTATCGAAAAAAATCGAAAAATCTAAATTTACCTCGAATCTAGTTCTGAATCAATAGTTAGTTGGAATCTAAAACAGAATTAGATATAACCAAGAAAAAATGGAGAAAATAAATAATAACTCGAATCTTGTTCAAAATCAGATATAATCGAGATAAATTTGAGAAATTAAGAACAGAGATTGTTCCCGAGAATTCCTTTGTCCTGACTAGTCGAGAAATTCATTACGAGAATATCTGAAATTTCGAGAATAAATTTACTCTTACACAAAGTTGTTTTGTAAGCAAAGCGATTATTTAAAAAACATCGATTATAATCGATGTTGAAAAATAATTGATAATTTTTGATTAATCTATTATTTTCCGTAAATCGATTATTTTCGATGATTCGAATATTTTTGATAAATCGATTAATCGATTATTTTCGATTATTTGATTTTTTCCGATTAATCGGTTATATTAGATTAATCGATTAAATACGATTAATCGATTATTTTCAATTAGTCGATTAATTTCGATGAATTGATTATTTACGATGAATTGATTATTTACGATTAATCGATTAATCGATTATTTTCGATTATCGATTATTTTCGATTATACAAAAAGGTATTTTCTTCAAAAAATAAGCAAAAATCTTATATATATATTATATATACTCTAAAAAAGAGCTCCGCAAGACCCTTATAACTAAAAGTATCCAATTTAGCATTCTCCTTAAAATTCAATATGGTCCATCAAATAATTGAAAATTAAGTTACATCCCAATCCCATCAGCCTTATGCTAAATAGCCTGATGGGAATATCCAGGAAGGAAGTCATAGATTTTTAGAAAGAATTTGTCCTCGTGACCCCAGAAACGAAGTTTTATCCAAATCCCATAAGCAATATACCAAATAACCTGATTCGAAAATTCAGGGAGGAAATCGTTGGATTTTAGAAAAGGTTAGTCCTTTTGACCTTAGAAACGAAGTTTCATTCTAATCCAATCAGTCATAAAACTTAATGCCATCAGCTCTACCAAAGCAGACCATAATTCCAAAAATATACCTAACCCTATATTTCAAACGAACGCTGATTTCACAATATATTGATATACCTTAAGGCTGCAAAAAATTTGAACAACAGCATGAAGCATATATTGAAGCGAGCTTAGCTCCTTCCTTAAATCAAAAAAGTTTTTTTTTGCGAAATTCGATTGACGACTTTTGGACCACAAATCACCAATAAAAAATTTGATTGACCACATTAACTAAACTTAACAAGTTATTCCGAAAAAGGTCTAGGTGCCAGCTTCTTGCCCCTAACTTCTACTAAATATGACTTCTTTTTCAATCGTACATATTTTAAATACCTTTCTTTTATTACCAAATACGCCCTAACATAAAATAATATTCTTTTATAAAAAGTATCGAAAACTGCTGTCAAACAAAAAACAATCTATAAATATTCAAAATCCGTCTCATGCTATGAACTTTGGCTAGACATACTAATCACGGTGTCAAAATGCATTTGCCAATCTCTAAAACCACTAGTTTTCAACTACTTCTTATACAAAAATCGTTGGCTAGATAGGCTTCAACAGAAATCGAGAATTTGATTTATATACGAGCTATTATCGAAAAAAAAACGAAAATACAATATTTAGTTCAAATATAGATCGGAATCAATTATTATCGAGATAAATTTGAGAAATAATGGATATCTCGAATCCAGCTCGGAATCAGATATAATCAAGAAAAAAATCGAAAAATAAATAAAATCTCGAATGTAGGTCTAAACCAGATATAATAGAGATAAATTCGAGAAATTAAGAAAATCTCGAATCTAGCATAACATAATCTAGATAAATTCGAGAAAATTGGAATAATTCGAATCTGGCTCGGAAACATAAATTTATTATCGAACAACAAGAATGAACTCAAAAAGAGCTCTAAGAGTTACTTGAATATATTAAAACACGGCCGCAGTGGTATCTAGAACAGAATTAAATACCGGAGTGGGAGTAGCAGAGGCTCACACGCACACAAATACACACTAGAAATAGTTGTAAAAGGGGAACGAATTTGAATTGCACTCCAGTTAAGTAAATTCGTCGCCATTACACTTAGAGACGGAGTCAATGGAGCCTTTTTAGTCATACACACGTGTTGTGGCCAAATTGCTTGTAAATAATTCAAAATAGCTCGAATCTATTTTTTTTAATTTTTGAATTGTACTGCGAATAATTTCGAGAAATATTTCAAGACTCGAGCAGTTCGGTAAATCTAAAATACAAATCTAATATTTATTTACAAATTATTTTTTTATTGTATTGCAAAAAAAAACGAGAAAAAATTGCGAGACTCGAGAATATTTCTGGAGAAGATAGATAATAAAATATTTTTAAAAAAATTATCGGATTTCTTAAAACTAGGAAGTCAAATTTTAGTGCTGTACTGGTTATACTAAAAAAAAAAGTTTAAAAATTACCACATTTCGAATCCTATAATCCTAAAATCATTAAAATGTATAGAATCTTAGAGCAAAACCTAATTTTGACAACTTATTTCTCTCCCAAAATCAATTCAGATTTCTCTCAGTTTACCGAATCTCGCAATAATACGAATAAAGCGACTGAATAATACGTTTTATTGATTCATGATTGGCCAAACGATAAGATTGCCCGAATGCTGACTGGCGAAATAAAACGATCAGTCGAATCACAATTGGACAAATAATACGATTGGCCGAATCACGAATGGTTGAATCAAGATTGTCCGAATGACAATTGACCGAATGGCCGAAAGAAGTTTGACCAAATCATCATTGGCTAAATCACAAATGGCCGAATAACGATTGGTCCAATGAGAATATTGTCCGATTGATAAGATTGGCCGAATGATACGATTGACCGATTGCACTTCTTTGTTTAAATAAAAAAGCGCGAAGGGCAAAGGTAAAACACGTGTTTCGACTTGCTATCGGTTAATCTGGCGATACATCGTTTGTCGGAAAATCGTAATTCGGCAATCCTTTTTCGACCAATCGTGATCTCACCAATTGTAATTTCCTCCTTCAATAACTATACGAAGAAAAATATGCTATACTTCAATTAATTCAAATAAAGATTAAGCATTATTTTAAGAGAGATATTATTTTGATATTTGGTTTAAAAGAACAGTTAAGAGGCAGTACTTCAGCCATACTATAATAATATAATACAAATAATGGTTATAACCTTTTTAAGTCCATTAAAATAAACTATTTTTTTTAATTATTTAATTCCAGAACGATTGTGTTATTCTTCAAACTTTCCCATAATAAAATAACTGGAAATTGAGTGGGAATTTAGACAAACTAATTTAGAGAGAAAAATAAACAGAAATAAATCACAAATCATGAGGTAAGGAGTTTTTAAGAATAAGGTGAACAATCAAGTTCACCCCTTAAGGATAATTTATAAAAACAAAGCTTTTTGCCACTATCTTCAACAAAAATGTATTTTTTTACCTTTCTTAAATCATTGGTATTTTACATATTTTCTATTTAATACCAAATACAATTTGACGCCCTCTCACTCTTAAGAGGGCCATTCCCCAAAAAATATTATGGCCTTTATGCTCGAAATACGATTTTTATCTTCCCTAATTTAATGGAACTTTTTTAAACCTTTCCGTTCCTTCCCTTGAAACATTTTATACGAAAACATAGCTTTTGCCACTTACTTCCTACAAAACTTATTTTTTGTTTTTTTATTTAATTCCAGTCTTTCTGCCACCCTTAAAAACCACTTTTCCCGTTATTTTGACAAAACTTTGACTCTTTATCACCCTTAAGAGGGTAATTTTTCAAAAACAAATAATCTTTAGCTTCCCTTTAATTATTGAACATGTTTAACCTTTCCTATTCTTCCCCTTAAAAAATTTTTAAAGAAAAAATAACTTTTGCTTCTAATTCCCAAATACCAAATATCCCTTATCTTCTATTCTTTTACCACGCATTAAAAACGAATTTTACCGTTATTTTGACAAAACTTAGACGCCCTTTCACCCTTAAGGGGGTCATTTTCCAAAAAAAAACTACGGTGTTTGTGGTCGATAAACGATCTTTATCTTTCCTTTAATTATTGAACTTTTTAACTCTTCCCATTTCTCCCCTTAAAAGATGTTATATGAAAAATGAACTTTTGCCCTAACTCCCAAACAAGGTGTATTTGTTTGTTTCAAACCTTTTATTTAATACCAAATACCACTTAACACCACCCTTAAAAACGACTTTTTCCGTTATTTAAGGGGGTAATTCTCCAAAAATAAATTAGGGTTCTGAAAGGGAAATAGAGGTACTGTTTTTTTTTAAATGACCTCTTTAAAGTATTGCCGATATGAGCTGGAGGGAGTTTGTAAATAAAAAACATGGTTGACTTTATGAATACTCCTAAAAAAAATTAAGGAGGTAAAGGTCTCTTTTTACGAAATGTATTTTCCCGAAAAATCGTCCCATTAGGGGTGGAAGAGGTTTAAGAAAAAATAATCTTTTTGAAATTATTAGATGTGGAATGTGTATTTAAGAAGGGAAATTACAATTCAGAATACTATACCCTCACCTCAAGTTAAGACAGTGGTAGCCAACCTGCGGCCGTTGGGCGGGCCAAAGTGTTAAGTGTTATGTGTAAAAAATACTTTTCTAATATATAAAATTCAGAGTGAAAAAATCACTTATTTTCAAGGCGAAAAATGAATTTATCTACAAAGTGAGAAACAAAACTTTGCTACAAAATGTTTTAAGGTTGGAATTCAAATTTCAAAGTGGAAAATTTACTTAGTTCCAAGAAGAAAAGTGTACTTAGCTACGAAGTGATAAAAACTACTTGAAAAAAAAAACATTTTATAAAAATCTTCGAAAACATTGTAAAATAAAGCGTTCAAAAACAAAACAATCCATATATTCAAAATCCGTCTCATACTCTGAACTTTGACTGGCCTCACCTCTCGGGAAATTATTCCAAAGACGACACCGTGCAACGACGCGCATATATTTAATGAAATCGATCATGCCTCAGCATTTCTGAACTATATATATATAGTATATTGTGAATACTTGGCAATATTCTCGTTCTTGCTCGCACTCTTTCTCTGTTACTCTTATTATTTCTTCCCTTTCTCTTTCTATCTGTTTTTGCGAGTATAATTCCTAATATACATTATTTAATATTTTAATTATCATGCATAAATGTTGTCACACTCGGAGCAAAGGTTTAATCATTTTCTGCTTTTAAATATATTAACATTGATATTCGCCTTTTGCGACACGAGAAGCAACAGCGAAGATACATTTCATATGAATATGTAAATAATATATATATTTTTATATATAAATCGTTTTATTTGCCAGCAAACAACAAATGCAATCAGATATAAAAACATATATTTATAGTATTGCTTTTAAGTACGGAAAAAACAATGATCCACTTTGAAATTCAAATTTAAGCTATTCCCACTTAATTCAGAGTCCAAAGAACGTGCGCACACTTCTTTCGCTCGATTTATACTAAATACGACAGTTTTTCTATATATATATATATGCTTTTAAATTACCCGCAGATATTTCACCTCTATACTCGAATACATAAAGTCACAAGCACAAACAAACACATCGTTTACCTGGGCGAATAAATTAATTAAGAATGACTTTTAATGAATGCAAGCCGTCCGTCGGTCGCTTCGCTTTGCGTCGCCATTCAATCGGCTCTTACACTCGCGCAGCTCCTCTGATATACTTTCCGGTCTATTTGTGCCCGAGTTTTGGGCGCTGAATTTAAATGTTTTATTAATATTTCTCTCGGATGTGGCTTTTAACCTTTTCCACTTTGGCTGAAGTGATAGTGGCGCGGCAATCGATGGAGACCCGGGATTTCCGCTGGTGATTTTATTTTATCGTTTGGGTTGTATATATTGATGTATATTTACTGTCGTAATATGGCGTACTACCATTGAATAATACCGGATAATATCTATAATATCGCAAATATTAATAGTAATTTGCAAATATCTAGAATATTTTCTCTAATACAGTAATTTAAATTCTATATTCGCGAATATACATAAAATTATACAAAATAATTTAAAACATTAAGAATATTATAGGAAATATTATAAAATCGAACATATTTTCAGAAATACTACGATTTTATAATGATAATAATTTAAGGTCTATATTCGCGAATATACAAAAAAATATAAAACATTAGGAATATTATAGAAAATATTATAAATATCAAATATATTTTCACAAATACTACGATTTTTTTTTATTTTACGAAAATTAAAAATATTGTGTTTTCATGAAAAATTTCACAATTATCTGAAAATAATAGGTTTACTTATATAAAAACTTAATAATAATCGAAAATATTTGCCAAATTTAAAATGTATTTGCGAATATAATATAATATAATAAAATATTATAAAAAGCGAATACCAAAGAAAAATGTAGCGAATACTAAAATTTACATTTTAAATGTAATATTTTACAGAATTTAATAATGTACATAACACGAATTTGTATATTTTCTATATTAGTGTATATATTTTTTTATGGGGCTCTTCCCTACGCTTTTGAACATATTTAACATTTGTTTTCAATTTATTTATTGTTTGCGGGTGGTGAATATCGATTTTCGAATATTCATATTTGTCTTGATTGACAGAAATCCATATAACGTGTGTTTTCATTATTTTATTGAAGTTGAATAATATTTATATGCATTTTAAATTATAACTCCATAATTTCACTTATTATATTCGTAAAATATTTCCGAATACTCAAAATGTTAAGGAATATGCATAACACTACACGAATATTATACAACAAAAATAATACGATATTATTACTGGATAGAATATGTAATATTATTCATCAATATCAAAAATATGGAAAACATATTTATTATTATTTGCAAATATGAAGGATACTATTATTATATTTTAAAATATTATAATATAGGAAAGTTATTATCTTAGAAATACATTTTTTATTACAAAATATACCACCTATTTTAAAAATTATTAATAATATATAAATGTATAATAATAATTTGTATCACGACATTTTGTTAAAATACTTTTCGTCAAATAACGTTTCGTCGAAAAACATTTCATTTAAACATATTTTGTCAAAAAGTATTACCTTGAAAAAAAATCTTCAAAAAACATTTCTTCAAAAAACTTTTATCAAAAATAATTTCAAAAAAACCATATCATCAAAAAAATGTAATTAAACATTTTTTTATTTTTATTTATTTATTTAAAAAAATCTTTTAAATTAAAATTTAAATTTACTCAGTACTCACCAAAGGATAATTCATGTTTTATTGAAAACAAGGAACATATATAATCTAAAAAAAACATATAACCTCACTCCACCCTAGTGTGTATACTATGTGTATGTATGTGTGTGTATAGATGATATACCTTAGGAAAAGTATAGGTTGTCGTATGGGAATAATGTGTATACGCATCGTACATACGATATGTTAAATATTATGATACGCATTTTATGCTGCTGTTCAGTGTTCACCAGTCTTCATGTACATAATATGCGGTTGGGACAATTCCAGAGGGGTGATTTTTTTTTGCTCGTTGCTCATTGCCTGCGCTTCTTTGCGTAATATTCTGCTGATGGAAAGCAATTTAAAATCAAAAAATATTACCAGGCATTTATGGACGAGAGATGCCCTTCTCCTTCGGTGATATGATTAAGAACAATACACATAATAATAATGAGGTTCATATAAATAATGCTGGCTAGCATTTAGTACAAAAAACGTTGTGTGACGGACGGGTGGTGCTTGTCCCCACAGGGGTTCTGCTATCGAAAGCAATATACCTTGAATTTCATTAGAATAAATTATAATATTTATTTTTTGTAATTTTAATTATGATTAATTTGTTTTTTTATTTATTTGTTCGCCGCCACATTTGCAATTACATTTTTATTA
This sequence comes from Bolitophila cinerea, assembly GCA_010015015.2. Lineage (NCBI taxonomy): Eukaryota > Metazoa > Arthropoda > Insecta > Diptera > Mycetophilidae > Bolitophila > Bolitophila cinerea. Next base: position 11,177 of record JAAAKO020029627.1, read on the forward strand.
CTGTATTTTGCTGAAACGGATTTTTTTAAATTCCAGTGCGGTTTCAACTTTAAAAATGTTTCCTTTTATCGTATTAAAAGCGGACAAAGACACTTGTATACACACACACAGAAACACAGTTGAACATTTTATAAGCACATTTATATAGGCCTAATAAACTATTTTATATAATATACTTGTGAAATGCATTACACATATATATATATATATATAAATTTATATATATATATATATTAAAATATATACATATACATATATGACATGCATGCTCGTTGCACTTATTTCATTTTTGTGCGTTTCGGTATTTAGCATTTTGTTTTAATCAATGGCTATTAAAATATCATTATACTTGCAACTTAAAAGGTTTCTCTTGTTGGGTGTGTTGGCAAGTGTTTGTGTGTGTGTGTGTTTTTGTGTTTGTGTGCGTATGTGTGTGTGTGTTTGTATATTCCGTGTATATGCCGTGTGTATAAGAGAATTACATTGCGTTTTGCTTTTATTTTGGTTTCGTGTCTGAAATTGGGTTGGCGATTGCTTGTGCGGATATTATTTATTCACATGTACACATTATACATATATAACATATATAACACATTTACATATATATATACATTTTACTGAGTATATTTTTAAGTATTTATAGTGGGTAGCTATACCTTTATGCGCCCGCAGATCTCCTCCGTTCTCAAGGTATACGCATACATATAAATACAATACATTATACACATACACATATAAATAAATATATGCTGGTCCGTGCGTTCTGATTATGTAAAAGGAATCGCGCGGTGTTCGTGAATGTGAGAGAGTGTGTGTGTGTGCCCTGAGTGCACTTTTCCGTCGACGAGAGTGGTAAAGATAAAAGTGCATGTAAAACGGTTGTCTTTTATGCGATTTTTTGTTACAATGTAGATGCTTTCGCAATTTATGTAAAGTACTTTTTTAAGGAATACATATTTGTTTTTCTTGTTACTGATTATTTCGAAGGATTTGAAAATAAAAAAAATAAAGTCAACATTAGGGGTGTCACCCTTATCCCGTCGACTTTCACCTCAAAGTGCATTTGGACTTTTATTTATTTAAATTATAGATTCGATTGAAAGTTATACAAGAGAAATTCCACAAACTAAAAATATATAGATTGTGCATTTTACACCGTATCTGCTCCCAAAATATAATTTTAAATGACATCCATATTTTTGGCTTTAGTTAATTACTTGTTTCTGTTTTTTAATATATATTACGATATAAAATGGACTTTCACACAATATTCTTTTACATAAAATATTTTTGTTTGTTTTCCAATAACATTACATGTACTTTTACACAAGAAGACTTTGACCCTCAATATTTACATTTTGGTTTATTTTTGTTTGTTTAAAAAAAAATATATATTAGGACATTTATGTTGTGGGCTTTTTCCCCAATATATTTGCCTAATTTTTTTGCTGATTTATCTAGCTTTCACACAAAAGGAGTTTCATCCCCAATATTTTCGCTTGTTTTTTGGCTTATTTTATGCTTTTCATCTTGTCTTTTCATATTGGTCAAAAACACACTTTTATGACATCAATTTTATAGAATTTTACTCAAGAAGATTTTTACTGATTGCTTCAACTTCAGATAATTGGTATTAAAGTTGGTCACACAAAAAAACTTTGTAAAAAAAGTCCAAATGCGTCTATAATAAAATTAATGTCTATATTTTTAATTTTGTAAAAAATGTAGGGCTGAATCAAAGTCAAGGTAGGAGTTGGAGTCGTAACATTTGGTAACGACTCCACACGTCTACATCCCTAATAAAATATAAACATTTCAGCAATCAGCATCAATAAAATACCATGATGATATATGATATATTTTTTATTTATCATGTTTCAAAATTCTTCATTATGAAAAATTTCATTATGTTTTATTTGATTAAGAGAAATGAAAAATTAGGAGAAAGAATAATAGTAAGGAAAGAGGAAAGAAGAAATAATATCAATAATTATATTATTTTTATTTTTATTATACTTAAACTAGCTACTATAATCCGGCTTTTCGCGGGTTGAATTTCAATTGTCTAACACATTAGATTTACAAATATGTTAATATCTTTTTAAATTGTATATCTTCTTAAAAATACAATACGGTGCCTTTGAATATAATTTGTACTTTCAAGTGAAAAAAACCTATTCCCTGAATAGTTTTAAAATGTATCGTTTAGATTAGAATCAAATAAAAAAACTTTAAGAAAATAAAGAAACAATTACGTATTTTTTTTATTTATTAAAAAGAAATTTAAAAAATATTAAAAAAATTTAAAACTCTACATTTTACAAGTTACTTTAATTTAAAAATAAAAT
>JAAAKO020029638.1:0-47161 GCA_010015015.2 Bolitophila cinerea
GTAAGTGTATATTTTATAGTATATATATTCGGACACAAATGTTGTCTCGTGTACCGCAATCATCGCATCACATTTAACCGCGCAATGTGTACATTTAAAAATAAATAAATATATATTTATAGTTAGTTATACATATATATATAAATTTTATTAAATACAAATGATACACTTGGCGACCGCGTGATTTTTTCTTTTATATGTGATGCTCTCGTTTCAGCAGTACGCGATATAGAAATTATAATTAAACAGCCAGAAATTATTTTATTATTGTATATAAATAATGATTGTTAAAATGTGTGGACACACCAGACTTATAGATTATACTTTAAATTTTAATATTGCGTCGATTTTGTTGCAAATTCAATATAATAATTATTATATTTATATTTTATATATAAACGTTTTATCCTAATTACTGTAAAAAAAACCACTTAAGACATAAAACACAAGACTCGACACTCGGACGCACTACAATTATTAGCCTTGATCAAGAAAAACAGCTGTTTTTTGCACGAACGTGCGTGTATAAACATCCGATCCGATTTTTGCTCTATTAATATACACATCCTCTCAATTTTTTTTAAAATTTGATGTTCTATTACGCAAACGCAACAGAGAATTCTAAAATTAAAACAAATGTTATATGTCCCCCGAATGTGCATCATAACAGTGTTTTTTTTATTTTTTCTGCGAATTTAATTAGAGAAAATATAACCCATCAATTCAAATCAAAGAAACACACATAACAAAATACCGACGACGCAATGCAAAAAAAACTGTCATACGATGGAGCGCAGACGGTATTCTCTTAAAGATGCGATGCTGACGGTGGCAGAAGGTGGCGAGTGTAGCGCGTGATCTTATTAATAGAGAGACTCATTCTTTTTTATATGTGTGTAGACACGCGATTATCGTTGAATGATGATTTCGCGAGCTTGTGTGGAAATAAACATTGCTACTCTATATATTGTGTCACCCTATCAAGTTCAAGGATGGGTTTTGTCAAATTTTGGCAGTAATTTATATCCGACTTAGAATTTACAAAACTGCATGCAGGGATTGACCGTCACAATAAACACACAGTTGTTGTGCAAGATTTATTGTTGGGATTACTCTCTGGGTTGTATATGCTAGCTGTAACAGTGTTCCGTTTGTATGTTGCAGGTATAAACGTCGATGAGTAGTCCAGCCGAAGCAACCCGCAATAATAGGCCCTGTGGCATAATATCCTATTTACCGCTGGGTATGTCCTGTCGTGGCCGAGCCGAAGCCTTTGCTCGACGGCTTCAATCTAGACTCCGGACATTAGGATCTCAGGTAAGTGCATTTTATACAACAACAAAAACTTTTTTTTATACTCTATATGACATTTTATTATAAAATAGGACGACACAACTGCTGTACCACTCACTGACACTTCTCCGCATACACCAACCGAAAATGCATGGATCACAGAGACTGATCCTCAGATCACAAACCATCAGCCGATCACTCGTCTACTAACCGAAGCGGACTCATTCTTTGACTTTGACATCGAACCGGACAGCCCAGGCAGTCCAGCCGAAGAAAATGACTACGTTCGTTTGGTGGAGACAGCTTCAACAACACCACAAGATGTAGCCTCTGAGTCGGGGTATGTGTGCTCTTCGCCAACGTCCTCGTCACGAGACAGCAGTGCCGAGAGCCGATCATCATCGGAGAATCAATTCTTTGATCCAGAGAACTCGGACGCTGAGCAACGATCACTTTCGTTGAGTGTAGACTTTTTCGATTGTGTTGAAGTGAAGAAGGAAGTACTAGAAATTACAACAAATGGACATCACTATCCCATTGTGGACAGTGACAGTTGTTCGGAGTCTCTTCCGAACTCACAGAGTACAACAACATCTCTGTCAACGTGCACGGCCGTCAGTTCTGCATCGAATAATACACTTCAGGATCAAGAAGAAGCCATTCTCGAGCTATGCATGCTCTCCAAACAAAGTAACCACAACAACGACGATGACGACGAAAAGACACAAAACAATAACACCGCCATCGAAGCGATCTGCGAAGATGTCATTTACATGAATGGACACAAAGAATTGCTGGTCGACGAAACTGATAATAAGTGTTCGGTTTCCGATACAGAACCGAATCCATTTATTTTAGAGTGTCCATTTGTGATAGATTCCACTCCAGAAGCATCGCCAGAACCAGAAAGCCTAGACACTACGAACACTGTACAAAACGATACGGATAAACAGACCGATGAGAAAGAGCATTTAAAGGTTCAGCGCGAAGAGGACGATGAGTTCAATGAGCGTCCACAACGTGTCCGACGTTGTTCATCACTAAAAACCGGTAAAACTCCTCCGGGAACGCCGGGTCGAAAGAAAATCGTACGTTTTGCCGATGTGCTTGGACTGGATCTGGCCGATGTGAAAACGTTTTTAGATGAGATTCCAACCGTGCCGCGATCGGCCTACGAAGATTTAGAGAACATCGACATTATGGATCAGCAGATGACAATAGCTGCAGTGTTTGACAAGATTCTTGTGCCATTGTTTCAGCAGCCCGGTGGTATGCCGGGCTTTTTGGATGTGGTGCGCGCGAATCAAGTGTGTCTGGAAAATGCTGCCGTCACCGATCCGGTGTGCATGACAATATCGGGATGTGTCCGAGTCCGGAACTTGGATTTCAATAAATCCGTACACTTGCGGTACACGCTCGACTCATGGCGTAGTTTTGCTGATTTTCAGGCTAACTACATTGAGAATTCGTGTGATGGCTTCTCGGACAAGTTTAGTTTTACGGTGTTCGGGAATTCTCTGCAAGTGGGCCAACGCATCGAAATGGCCGTACGGTTCTCGGTGAAAGGTGAACAGTTCTGGGACAATAACTACGGTGCCAACTATTGCTTCCAGTGTTTGCCGGCCACGTCGCTGGGCAAAGCAAACAATGACTCTAACACACTTATATCCAGTTCCATGATTAATCCAGACGAAATCTGGTCCGGAGGCGGTGGCGCCTTTTACTAATCGTAACCAAAATATATACTATATAATAAAAAAAATACCAAACCATGCCACAAAATACTAAATCCTGAAAAAACCGCGAAGATCTATCTTAGATTTAAAACAAACACACACACCAAACCAAAAAAAAAACAAACAAAAAACAACCGTTGTCATACTAGTTCAGATGATTCTATATGTTAGTTTTTTAGACATTTTTGATATTTTACTTTGAGATTTTTAGTCTTTTGCATGTCATTATATGAAAAGAGAAACAAGAAGTCGTGGATCTAAAAAAAAACATCCACTACGCGATGTCCGTAAGTGCGTGTAGGTCTGGACTCGATATTTCGTGTATACAGAAGAACTGTGATGAGTTTTTGTTTTTTTGTTTTTAATTTGTTTAATTGTATAATTTAATAGAAAACACACACACACACACATTTTATTGCCCTCTGTTAATTGTTTAAACAAAAAAAATATTTTATTAGTTATAGTTTTTACACACCGATACCTATCAAATCTATCAATCAAATTTGTAATGTTTTTTAAAACACAGTTTTTGTATCAATCGCGTACACGTATATTTTATTTTATTTATTTTTTTGTTGTTGTTGTATGATTGAACACATATTTTACAGGAGTTTATACTGGGATGGACTTTTAACAACAAAAAAATCGACCGAAGAAAAGAGAATATTTGTATATATATATATGACTGCAAAATAAAAAAAGTTTATTTATATAAATAAGTGGTTGTCATTTATTGGATATACGAGTATATTTTATTTATTATCCAAATCTTGCCACTGGCTCAAGATAAACCCGAAATGTGATTAGACAGTTTTTTTAGATGATATTTTATAATTACTGGTCACACCAAAAAGATAATTTTAAACATTTACGGATTTTTTTCTCAAAGCATTTAAATGCCGGATTTTGATAAAAGCTAGAAAAATGTAAGTTTTATAAAGGAGAAGATGCAATACTTGGGATTTAAATTCGACTCGAAAAAGCGATCTCCAAAGACCTGTACAAAACGGAACCAACTATAAACTTATTATTACCGATGCCCCAGCCCCAGACTTATTTACGCAAATTAAAGCATTTTTATAGGTTTAGTTGATAATTAGATATTATTTTAACTTTATATCGAACCCAATCACCACACATCGGTAGTAAATATTGTTTTTGTTAGCTCATATATCATGATATAGAACTTGCTGCTTAAAAATGAAAATCCTACGATTGGCCGAATTTCGATTGGCCGAATTACGATTGGCCGAAACACGATTGGCCGAATCACGATTGGTCGAATCTCGATTGGCCGAATCACGATTGGCCAAATGATACAATTGGCCGAACCAGAATTGGCCGAATTTAAAGGTAAAACCGATAATCGTGCCGATAATCGTGATTCGGAGAATCGTATCAATCGGCCTATTGAGATTAGGCCAATCGTGATTCGGCCAATCGTATTATTCGGCCAATCGTATCATTCGGCTAATCGAGATTTGGCCAAATCGTTATTCGGCCAATCGTGATTAGGCCAATCGGATTTCGGCCAATCGAGAGACACCGCTTAAAAATAATATATTAAAAAAAAAGAAAATAAAAACAATCCATGAAGTGTAATTTTGGCAAAAAGGACGTGCAATGGTAATTTGAAAAATTATACAGAAATAACTAAAAGTATGATTTTTTGCAATTTGCAGTTCTACAAAAAAAAGAATAAAATTTCAAAAAAATAAAAACTATTGAACTGTATTTATATACAGTTTTTTTATAAATATATTGGATTATATTTATAAACATACTGTTTTTTTTATATTTGGAGGCAATTTTATATCAAAAAAAATATTTGAATTAAAATATTATTATAAAGGTTTTTTGTTTTGAATAAATCCGTTTGGCCAAAACAATTCGTATAAAAGCCCGCTATTATATATTTTTAATTACCAGGAAATGGAATGATTAAAATAAATATTAGTTTACCGTTTGTAAAACTTCCTCCTTTAAAGAACACTCCTATAAAACATCATTTTAAATGAAAGATTTTTTATCTTTCTCTCACTTCTTGGTGATTTTTTCTAAAAGATATATGCTGATCATTTTAGGCTGGAATTGTGAATCATGATATCTGGCTCAAAGGACCATTCAGAACGGGTTTCTGTATTAAGGTAAGGATAATGGCTGCATTATTTTTACCGGAGAAAATTTCTCTTTAGAAGGAATCCCATACAAAAAAATCTATACGAAGAAAATTTTCCCGTATAGATATTTTTTGTATGGGATTTGACATATTCAATCAATATCCAAATACAATAAAAAATCGTAAAAAAACTGATGAATTCTTGTTAATAATTTGTGTTGTTTCTTGTTAATGCATGTAAACGTTTTTCTGTTTTCCGGTTGTCGGAGGGTAGTTCATCAATATACATATTACAAAAAAAAGACATTTGGGACACGCTGTAAAATAATTTTATGTGTAAACCAAAAAAGTTAAAGCTGCCATTTTTTTGTATCTACTAAAACTAATTCGGATGTCGTATAATAGGCCATTTTGGGTAAGCTTTAAGCTAATTGGCAGAAATAAGTTGTTGCTCCGGAAAAACCCGACGCGGTATTATAAGTCTTTTCATATTAGCTACGCTGGTATAAAAAATGTATTAAAGAATGATTTTTTTTATAAACGATTTATGTTTTTTTTTAAATAAAATACTTTTTTTTTTAAATACATAAAAACAGAATTTTTCTATGATACCCCTCATTGATAAAGAAATATTTAGTTACGAAAAATGATATCAAATTAAAAAAAAAGAAGGGGACATTTTGAATAAAATGCTATTAAACAAGCAAGCATTTTAGGATTTGGATTTTACAAAACATCCTGTATATCAGTTGGTGGTAAACATAGCAACCCCCTCCCATAGATATATTATCCGGATATGAGTCAAACAATCAATTCCCTATTTCAACATTATGACCGAGCGTTTTATAAATAAAAGCATATTATTACATTTTTTATATTTATTTTATTTGATTGGTAACAATTTATTAATATTGTTTATTCGCTGTTGACTAATTCAAACCATTGTCTCATGGCGTCACTAAGTACTAATGGAAGTTGTCCAAGATCTCTTACGATAACATAATACGGAAATGGGAACGTGTCCAAGTAAGGTGTAGTTGTTAACTTTCCATCAGATGAAAATGATACCGCCTTTGTATCCAAAATAGAATTCTAAAACAAAATAAAAATGTATAGAAAAATGTATAAAATCAAAAGAATTCAAAATTACCCTATTTTCTGGATTATCAATAATGATATAAACAATAAATATCCGTTGAAGCCGAGCTAGTTTAACTGCATTTCGTACGTGCTGTTCTCCTTCGCTGAAAATATTTTGACCATCGCTTAAAACAAGTAGCAGATTTTCAAAAATGCCATTGTCAGCACTGCTACCATCTTCTAGACTATACATTCGCGAAAAGTCCAGCAATTGAGCGATACCACTTTTGTTTTGAGCAAAATTCAATGAGTTCACCAATTTTGGCCCATCAAATTGATCCGAATGATTTAAAATAATTTGCGGAGTTTCTCCAAATGATAAAATACTGAGTTTTCCACTCTCCAAAAGTGTCAGTGCCTGTGATACCAATGAAATAGCTTGCAATGTAAGATTTTTTGAATTATTATGATGCATAGATTTTGAGTCATCAATTGCTATTATAATGTTGTAGTCTCTCTGAGCTGGTTTTGTTCTTCGCAACCAAATTTTATCCTTTCGAAATTGAGAAGCAATATATGGAATTATCTAAAATGAAAAAAATATATTTTAATACAATGAAAAGCTTTTAAGCACACGAATATACCTTTTTCATGTTTATACGTCGGCCAGTTCTGTAGTCACCCTTTAGTCGAGTGCATTTAGTTGGCTCTAAAATTAAACGAAGTTGCTCACACAGATCTCGTGCACTTGAAAGCATTTTGTTAGAAATTGTTTGCCATGTATCAAAATCTTCTTGATTAGTGCGCACGAATTTAGCAGACATTCTTTCTTTTTCGTACATTTTTCGCATATTTAAATTATCGTGAGCACTTACATCCTCCGGAATAGATGAATCTTGCAGAACATCAACCCTATTTAAAATTTATCATTTATAAATTTTGTTTGATTTGATATATTAAATTATACTTACATGCAATGTGCACTTGTTTCTGCTCCCCTCAGAACATAATTTGTATCAACCTTTTCTCCATCAACATCAATACGCTCATCGTTGGGAATTGAATCCTCATTTTGTTCCTTTCTTTTGGGTTTATCCATCTTTTTATCAGACTTTTCACTGACAATTTTATCTACCTCGTCAACCTTTTCCTCTTCATTCTGATCAGCATCAGTTTCCATTAATTCTTCATTGGATTCAGCTTCCTCTTCATTTTTAACTTCATCATCGTGAACAGTTTTCTTTGATTGATCCTCCGTAGCATTATCAAGTGTAGTTTTATCTGTTTTTGTTGCATCCTTAACATGTTGAAATTCCTCCCCATCTTTTTGATTATCATCCTCTTCATTGGTTTCAGGAGACGATTTTTCATTCAACTGTTCAATAGTCTTCAATTGCTTCTTTTCTTGTTCATTTGCATTACCTAATGTTCTTTCTTCATCTGTATTTCCTTGTTTTCGCTTTTCTTGAAGTTCCTTCTTATTGGCTTTGTTCTCATCTGACTTAGTTTCTTTCGTATCAGCGACTCCTTGATGACCATTTTTGGACTCTTCATTTTCAGCTTGGCCTGTGCCTTGTTTGTCTTCACCAGTGTCTTGCGCATCCATGTCTTTTTCTTGATTTTTGTCTTCGTTGGTTTTCTCATTTGGAATTTGATCGGTTGAGCCTTTATTTTGCTCTTCAGGCATTGCTTGAATATTTTCTTCTGTAGACGGTTTGTCTTTGGATTCGTCAAAATCATCTTTATGTGATTCATTTTCCAGTTTATCTTCAGAATTCTTTTCATTATCTTCAGGATCAACTTCATTTTCTTCGACTTCGCCAGCATCTTTAGATGTAGGTTCATCTTCATTTAATTTATCTTCGGGAACTTCTTCTGGCTCATTGTTTTCGTCTTTCTTTGTACCAGCCTCACCTTCCTCTTCAGAGTCACTCTCAGCTTCTTTTTCTAAATCCTTTTCTTCGCCTGGTGGAGTATCTTCCGATTTATCTTCTTCGTCTTCATCAATTTCCATATTATCTAAACAAACAAAGTTATTATATTATATTTAAACAAGTCAAAATAAAAAAATACCTTTCATGGTATCAATGTCAAAAGGATTTTCCTCATTCTTGTCTTCGTTATCATTAGCATCCTCTTTGTCCAAGTTAAAGTTATCACCTAAGTCAATGTCTTCAGGTTCTGGTGGTTCCTCTAGGTCATTGTGATATTCGTTAACTTGATCTTCACCTACTTCTGGCTCGTTTAACTTGTCAATATCCTTTTCTTTCTTCTTTTTCTCGTTTTCAGCATCTTAAATTAAATAAAATTATTTTAAAATTAAGTATTATATGTAATGTGTTTATTCTTATTACCATCAGCTGCATCTAGTCCTTCTTTTTCATCTTTGCCTTGCTCTGTGTCTTCTTTTTTGTTTGAATCCAAATTGTTGTGCAAATCTTCTTCTTCCTTTGATCCCTTTCCTTCTTCTTCATCATTTTTAGCATCTTCTTCTTCTTCTTCGTCGTCCTTTTCTTCATCTGATCCCCAAATTTGATCGTCAAGCCTGTTCATAATTAGGTATAACAAATATATTCAATACAAAATAATTAAAATTTTACTTTTCAGCTCCTTCTTCAGTTTCACCCATTTGCTTGTCCATCTCCTCATCTTCTTTATCAGATTGATCACTATCGTCGGAATTCTGATCTTTTTTATCAACGTCCTGAAATTTTTTTTTGTTTATTATATTATAAGTTTAACAACATTTTTAAATTATTAGATTACATTATGGAATCTAATATAATAATTATTATCTAAACTCAAAAATTGATAACCTATTTTGTTTATTTCAATTATACAGTAAATATCTATAATAATCAATAAAGTGTTATTTTACTCTTGCACCGTGATCAATAATTACCTATAATCTAATATACTATTTTTTTTAAACACTAACCTGCAACTTTGAATCAAAATCTTCGCTCATATCAATGCCTTTTTCTTCTTTACAGCTTGCATCTTCTTTGTCATCTGTTTCTTTGTCATCACCTGGTTTTTTAGCACTATCCAATTGATCTTCCGATTCAATTCTACAGAATTTTTTTAGTTATTTTAAGAAATTAAAAAATATATTTTAATAAAGCATACTTGTCTGAAACGTCGGTCTCGCCAGTTCCATCTTCCAAACCAAACCCTTCGCCACCTTGTTGATCTTCTTTTTTGTTTGAGTCACCTTCTTCATCTTGCATTAAATCTGGTGGAATACAGAATCCCTAGATGCAAAAATGTAAGTATTACAGAAATGTTTTTTCATTTTATATGATTTTTAAAACATACCTTTGAACCAAGCTCAATAAAAACGGATAACAATACCGATAACATTTTTGTTGAAACTTTATGAGCACCAATCTGTTGAAGCAAGTAAAACTTGCAAAGCAGACTATATTGTTCAATTATGGGCAAAACAGCAACAATCTTTTTAGCAATTTGTAGTTTGTTTTCATGATTATTACTATGCTGAATAATCAACAATACATTGGCAAGTTTGGACACAACTTTAGAAACATTAAGAATGCTTAAATCCGCAACAATCTCAGCTTGAATTTTCAGTTTTAAGTGATTGTCTTCGATATCATTTTGTGTCTCCAATTCCTTTGTTACTGATGGTTCTGATTTGTTTAGATCAGCTTCACCATAAAATGTTTGCGTTTGCAGGGAATATTTTTTGTAAATATTTTGCATAGACATCAGTACTGAGTGAATAACGTTTTCAATTTCCGCCTCAATATTTCCAAACTCATTTTCATCAGCCATATTTAAAGTTGAAGTAGTATACAAAAGCTTATTTTGTTCGTGCAAAGAATCTAAAAGTTCAAATACACCTTTTCCCAAAATCATATAGTCATTTTCACCAAACATAAACTCCGTAGACAGTTCAGTTATATTCGCAATAATATCTTTGAAACTAGATTTAATGGAATTAACTACCTCGGAACTACGGAATAATGTTAATTCTACTTTTTCCATTTCGCAAAGCGCTGCGGTAGTTTTGTGTTGAATATCCGAGCAGAGCGTATTAATTTGAACATACTTCTTTGAAGACAATGTTGGTTGTACTTTATCTGATAAAACGCATAACTGAGCATCACTTTCAGTAGGAACACATTTTAAAAGTAATTCGTATTGGTTGAATGCGTTAAGAATCTAAAAATATAAATAAAACATTACAATTACATGAAAAAGTCAATAAATATAATAAAAATACTTACCATAACCAAACAGCCCTTGATAATAGAAAATGTTCTGTTGGAATGCTCGAAGTTCATGCTTTTCGATTTACCTGTAGCATTCTCAATGCTTTCGGCTAAATCAGATATATGCTGCATGTTTTGTTTTAAATCATCAAACAATTTGACAAACGAACTAAGACTGTTACGCTGATTTTGAACCAACAAAAACATGTCAATTGCAAAACCTTTAATTCGGTCAAGATTTTGAAGACCAAGCTCAGCACTGGGCGTTAACAAAATAGTTTGTAGTTGTTTAAGCTTAAATTGACATTTAACATAGTAGTTATCCAGATTTTCATTAAGGTATATCAAATTTTGATCAATTTTTTTTCGCTTTGGATCATAGATCATAGTTTTGATACAGAATGGTGCAATTTTTAAATCAGTTAATTCATCTGTAAGTGCACTTTCCATCAGACCTGTCCTAAAGCTGAGCCCAATGGAACCTAACGTTTTATACAGGTCGGAGAGAGCTTTACGTTTCTGACTAAGATACTGCTTAGCTTGAACTTTTTGTTTTATTTTCTCTTGCGTTCGATCAATTTCTAGTTTACTCAGATATTCGCAAGATTCAATTTGATCCTCCAGAAGTGTATCAAGATTAAAAATAAGACCAGGGAAATGGGAGTGTAAAATTGCTTGCTTCACTATACTTCGAGATGTTGCAAATAGTTTGTCAACCTTTGACAAAAGTTCTAAATTGGTCAAATTATCTGATGCCTGCATACAGTATTTTTCTTTAAGTTTGATAGGTGCTATAAAGTCTTTCACGTCTACCATATAATACTTAATTTTAGTTTCGAAACGAAGGTTCTTTCCTTTTACGTTATCATGCATATCGAAACTTTGATTTTCTTTTAAAATAAAGACTTGCGATATTTTAGTTGACAACTGAAGTTCAAATTCCTTTAAAAATTTATGCAAGTTTCGGTGAACTCTGGCTATGTTGTTTTTCATACTGAAATATGATAAATCCTTGTTGTACGATTCGATTTTAACAAATTCTTTTAGCTTCTTTTCAATAGGTGTACGCATAGATTTTATCCGCATATCAATTTCCAAGCGGAATTGTTCGAAGTATAGACTCAAATTATGCAGTATACAAATAAGGTTATCTCGACGCTTCAAATTGTCCACATGAATATAATGTAAATAATGTTGGAATGATTTCAGGATGGACATTCTTAAATTAAACTCTCCAAAACTGGACGATTCTATAAATTGCTTCAAAACATTGACGACTTCTGATGATTTTAGTCTTTCTTTTGATTGCGAGTTATTCTCGAGCAGTGAAACCGGTTCGTCTTCTCCAAAACACTTATCCACGGCATTTATATCAGTATAATTACAACCAACTGTAGTCTCTTTTCCACTTTGCAGATACTCGTGTACAAGGTTATATATGAAAAACCAATATTTGTATCCTTTAGATTGAATTCTAAATTTAAAATAAAATAAATTATTAAAAATTTAACAAAAAAATAATAATATTACTTTTCAAAGGATTGATTTAAGCATTCGCGCCAGCATTGCAGTTCCAATTTTGTCCAACGTTGAATATACTCGGCCACTTCAATTTCTAAATCTTTAAGATGGTTGTTTTTATGTGCAACATTGTTCCATTCATCTATTTTATGTCTCAATATTTGAAATCCTGTACTAAACCGAACAACTGAGGAAGTTGATGGTAGATTGCGTATACGATGAATTATTTTAATAATCTGAAACAATATGTCATATAAATATTATATGTTAAAGCAAAAAATAATAGTTAAATTTACATCGTTCAAAACCGCATGGTCCGGCCACAATTCAAGCTCAACATTTACTCTGGTTTCTATTTTACCCAATACTAGCGTAGAATTCATAATTTCCGAAATATTAGAGTCTTTATAGAAATTATAAAAAGACTTGTTTGTATCTAAATAAAAAAAACACATTAAAAAAAGATTTATTATTTAATCTTAGCATACTTACCACTTAGTTTTAAAAGATCATGTTCTTGTAATGCGATGCCAACAGCTAAACTGATACCATTATACAAAACATCATCAAGTCGACTACTTGTACATGTATTAAATCTTCTAGACAATTGATTAAATACTTTTAGGTTTTCCTTGAAAGATTCCACATAACTCAATTTATATTTGCTTTTCTCTACTAGTTTTGGGTTGTGATAGTAAGACCTAAAAATAAAAAAAATATAAGTTTACTTGAACACATTCATAATAAATAATACACTTACTTGCTAAACTCATTCATAATATAAATAAATGAATCACAGATAAGTTTAAAATCATCGTTTTGCAAGACATCACCCGATCGCTTCATATTAATAGCATTAGGTTTATTCTTTATTACTTGTTCCAGTGTGTCAGCCTCAATAAATTCACCAAAATCTTTTTCTGCATAGTTCGGGAACATTTGTTCAATCTCTTGTGATATAACATCCTCTTCATTTTCAGTTTCACATCGAGTTCTGTTTGTATAAATTAAATTAATAAAATGTATTTTTCGTAAAAACTAATAATTGATAACTTACTTATTAACGTAGAGGCTTTCATCTTCCAACATTTTCTTACGCCTTAATTCTTCCTGTTTCTTCCAAATAGTATTAAATACGTTTAGAATTAAATCAAAATCATTAAAATTGTTATTGTTTAAATGTGTAGATATAGCAAGAGAGTTTTTAATTTCTTGGAGTTTAGATTTAACGAGCCTAAAATTCAAATTAAATAAAAATATAAATTATACAAATATAAAAAGCTATCTTACGTGAAGTAAGCCAGATCACCATTATCCAGTTTTTTTACAGCTGTAAAAATGTTAATAATCGGTTGGTTTCCTTCTCGTAATATTTCGTCTTTTTGTGGCAACACTTTCAGTCCCGATATATTGGGGAACTCTATTAAATTCTCAAGGATATGTGAAAAGGTGCTGTTTTCACAAATGTCATAATAAAAGCCGTTCGATTTCATAAAGATGGAGTCCCTGGATTTTAATAGGCATTGCTGGAGACCGACTAAACCATGTTTTAACATAGAAATGGAACTTTCGATTGGATTCAAGAAATCTCGATAGTACGCTAAATATTTGCCCAGTGTATGGAATTTGAAACGTTGGGAATTGTTTATCCATAGCTCAATGCGCTTCAAGGTTTCGTTAACATTTTGAATATGTTGTTGAGTTTGTTTTGTATTTTCTTCCATATTAGAATAATCTATTTTAAAAATCAACGATTTTTCAGATGATTTTATTAGATCGCCTAATGCATTAGGGTGGCAGCATGTACGTAAAAAGTGATTGACGTCTTTAACTAGATTACTGTAAACACATTCATCTGGTCGTAACGCAACCTTTTCGGAAAGCTTTTCTTTTTTCAATTTAAAAGTATCCATCTTTTGGTGTAAGTGTTCTAGAGTCTCTGCCCCAAGTCCTTTATAATTCATAACAACCTTCATAAAATCATAAGATGCTATAATGTGATCTAAGTGAAGCATATCTTCTTCCACATAGCTTTTCTTTAGACCATTCTTCTTAACTGGATCCAGCAGTGGCATAAAAGATAAAAGATTTAATTCAATTGAACCAACTAGAGCATTTAGCATTGAAGAAGTGTATATTTGAATGTCTCGGGTTTGGACTGATGAAACGAATGGTTTATCCAAATATTCACGGCTGTCTTCGATAACACTGGTAAGATGTTCCAGCAAATTCTATAAATATTAGCACAAGAAAAGGATAAATATTAAAATAAATAATTATACACATTCTTACTGACCTGAAAATCAAGGAACATCTCCTTGGATGTAATTTCTTGTTTTTGTTCACATATATCTTTTACAAGCTTCATTTCTATAAGCAGCTTTGTAGCATAGTTTAAGCTTGCCTTCAGGTTGGAATATCTAAAAAATATAATTATATTGTTTTGTAAATACAATTAAGATTTAAAATAACTCACTCAAAACTAAAATCCTTTCGCAAAATATCAATGTTGTTCCAGACCAATTGTGAAAAAGATGTAAGTGATGATCTCCAAAGGTCTAATGATCCTAATCCAGTTGTTTTAAACTCTCCGTTTTGATCGAATAATATCGATAATGCGGCTGTAGTGAAAATCGGTCCTCTATGTAATGCCATTTGCTGGCTATCGGATGTTTCGTTGAAGATATTGTTAACGCACAATGAATTTAGAGCAAATGTTTGAAGTTTTTCATTTAAAGTGCGGGTGAAAGATGAATAATTCTTGTAAAAGTCAATTGGAAGAGCATCAATTAAATCTCTATATGACTCAAGTTGATCATTAAGTGAAAATTTTTCTATCTGTACAAGAACTTTGTTCCAAAACGTATCGCACAATTTAAACTCCTTAGAATTTATAATTTTTACTATTTGGAGGTCATTTATATTCAGTGTGTTAATTTTGTTAAAATATGTAGTATTTAATAAATATTGGTGACTTTTTCCAGTTAGAGCTGTATTCATTGATTTTAATGCAAAGTATTCCAGAATAGGCATCAGTTCCAAATATTGAGCAAACAACGTTATATCAGATGTGACTTCAGTATTGCAATTATTTTCAAATTCGGATAAAATTATTTCCATATCACTTGGAATTATAGTATCAACATTGTCTTTAATTTCCTTTATTTCTTCCATAAATATCTCTACATTTGTTCGAATTATAGATTTAGATTTTGAATTTCCATCACTAAGAATGTGAATCCAATTTAGACCAACTTCACTACATTCTGTAAGTAAATGCTTTAATTTATTAGAGCTTTCATGCAAGACAATAGAAATTCGTTTTGCATATTCTGTTGTATTAAAAACACCAAGATTTGGAATCAGTGTGGTTAGATGTTGATACAGAGCTATCTTCTCATGGACATATATTTGACTATCCACGTAGTATGGTAAAAAGTTTGTGAATTGTTTCACGAATATTTTACTTGTAAGATTTAAGGGATGCAGGTTATTTTCCAAGTAGGTATTCATTTTCTGTAAAAATTTATTATAGATGGGATGATGTTGATTATCTATGCTCAAGTTTTGCAAAGTTTGGCCTAAATGTTTATTAATCCATTTAAAGTGTAACGCAAGTGAATCTATAACACTGTCATCGAGTTTTTTGTTTTTGAATAGTTGTTGTTGTGCGATCTGTAAAATAAAATGTTATTTAGAAAATAAAAATTATTTCATATATTCAAAAATACTACCTTTTGTAGCCTGTTATTCCAAACATATGTGCACAAAAGCTGCACGTAGCTAGAATGGTCAAAACTTGTGCTTTTTGTCAAAATATGCTCAATATTTTGTGTTAAACTGGTTAATAATGGATGAAGATAGGTTAACAAATCAATATTCAAAGTGTCTGGTATAATCTTTGATCGAACAGCTTTCGAAAATGTTACGGCGTCGATGCTGCTGAGCTTTGTAGTATTTAATGTTTGTATATCATTTAAAGAAATTCGAGCCATAAGAAGTGCACTTAATTTAAATTGTTCATTTGGCGTAATGGCCAAGTTGTCTCGTAATCGTGAAAATATTTTACTATTCCATGGCAGCTTTGAATCAAGGTTAACATTAGACGATTTATACATATTGATGTCGTTGTAAAGCATATTGCTATATGTAATTAACTTATTTTCAATAAGTTCATAATCCTGCTTCGAATCAATTTCCATGCTTTCATTATTCTCAGTCAAATTGCATCTGTTATAATCGCCAGATAATTGTTTCAATGATTGTTGTATGTATGTATGTCTTTGATTTATATCAGAAAACGAACTAATCTCGTATAAAACAAATAGTAAATATTTAACAAATTCCTGATTACTCGTTATATCCATGTTTTCAAAACCACTGAATAAATCAACTAAATTTTCTTTAAGGCAAACGCTATTTTTATAGCAGTTCAAAACAGTAAACAAAGATTCACACTGTAAACGAATCAAAGCGAATGAATTCAAATGATTCGACTTTAAAACAATGTTTTCGTACTTAAACATGTTTTCTTGTGCCTCAATTTTATTAACTTCTTCTGTTATTTCAAGTTCTAACTTGTTACGGTAAAAACTAAGTCCAAAACCAAGTAAATCTGTGTTCGATGAACGGACGTAAACTTCTACGGCACTTGTGTATACTGCTATTGAGTCGCTGAATCCCATTCTCTTGTTCTCTGCTATAAGAAACGCACACTTTGTTATGTGAGAAACACCAAAGTTATGGAATTCAGTTATATTTTGTAAACGCTTGTGTAGACGGTACAGGCATTTGATTAAATACATATCTTTGATTCCATTTACATAAATGAGTTGCTTTAAATCATCGATGTTGTACATATCTTTGTTGAGTGATAATTCAACACAACGATTACGCATAGCTCTTGAAATCTCACCGTTCTTTGGATCAAGCGTTAGAAAAGCTCTGAATTGTTCATGTCTTTTCACTATTTCATTTTCATTCTTTGCACTTACTCCCTTTTCTGATAGTAATAAATTTCCATTGGTTTCGAAAACAGGATTAAGTCGGTCTAAAATTGCAGAGGAACATAAATTCACGTGTTCCAAGCAAATAAACTGACCGCATTTTAGAGACTTTACTATTTTTGAATCGACCCATTCAAAATGACCACCAGTATTCAGTGTTTCTGCAGTGCTGACTAATTTGAAAAGGGCGTTTAGTTTCAAAGTAATATCAGCTATTTTAACTGACATTTGTGGAGATAGTTTCAATGCTAGTTGGAATCGCAGCACATTTTCTAAGCAAGCTAATCGCTTTTTGAACACTAACAGCTCATCGGACATTGCATTTGGTTCAGATGATCCTAAAAGAATGCAGAATACTTATTAATTACCTAAGTTATTTTTTTTTTAATGCACATACCATTGATATTGTTTGATAATCGTGTATACGTTTCCCATACGGCCAATGCTTTGCAAATATCATCTTGGCGTATTGTTGGTCCTAACGCAAATTCCTGAAGTTGGGTTATTAATATCGACTCGATGTGCAGAGATAATTCTTCCAGATGTCGGTTAAAGTCAATTTGCTGAAAGCTTCCTGTTACAGAATCATCAACTGTATCAACATTACAGTATTGACTTGATAAGGTACATAGCACATCTATAACCTTAGTTTTTCCACTAAAACATAAACAAAAAGTAATGATTATATCCAAATTGGTATAAAAAAAAATTACCTATCCGTTGGTCCACATAGAATTACGGGTTTATTTATCATCACGCATTCAGAAATATTTTTTAAAGTTTCAATTTGCGACGAGAGCAAAAGTGGTACAGACAATTTTGTTCTAGGCACAATAAAGTCATTTTGCCCAGTGTTTTCTTCTATGGTGCTCGCATTAGCGTGATCCATTCGATTTTTGGATATTTTAATATCAGCCACATATACATCATCATCAGTCCAGTAGACAGAAATGTCTTGTGATAGTTTGTCTAGTTGATCTGCATCACAATGGAATACACTGGAAAATACTTTCTTTACAAACTCTTTATCTATATCCGATCTCATCCTTTGGTAGTAGACTAATTTCATTTTTTCAAACAAAACTAGTAAAAAATTCGAGTATTTTATTTTTAATTCGGTTTCACAGATCTCTGGGAAGAGAAATCCGGTTGTGTTGTTGCTTAACAAATCACACCATCTTAGAATGTCACGAAGATTTACTTCGAAAGGTCCACCTTTATGGCCAAATTCGTAATTCGTTATACCAGTATCCAACAGTTCAGAAAACTGTACTAGTTTTTCACAAATATCAAAAGATGAATGTAAATCAACGTTCTCAAAGAAACTAATACTTGTTTTATTATTATTTTCTAGATTGAAAAAACTTTGGAGTTTTTCAAAAAACCAGAAATATTTGCCATTGACGACATGCAAAAGATCCGCAGTGTTTAATTTTCGCAAATATACTTTTGTAAAACGATTCAGGAATGATTGAGGGAGTCCTTTTCTACCACCGCCTTGTCTTAGTGGATTTTGGGATGCAAAAATTCGTGTTTTATTGCCCAGTTTAAATGTTTTATTTAATTCTGGTATAAATACTTCTCCTCTGTGATCTAATATGGCGTTAAGACCCTCTAAGACACTTTGTGGTGCTAAATTAAGTTCATCCAATAAAATCCAAGTGTTTTCGGACTTCAATGCAGATAGTAACGGTCCATCACGCCAAACAAATGTTCCTACATTCTGTTCTTGTTTAGATGCATCATATGTTTCCAAGCTATCGTCATCGGCTGGTAGATCGGTTCCAAACAAATCAGACAGATCAGTGTGCTCACACAAATTAATTCGAACAATATTGTGTCCTGTTGCAATTGTAAGGTTTTCAATAAGTGAAGTTTTTCCTACTCCTGGTGGGCCCTCGAGTAGTACAGATTTGTTCAGACTTAATGCAGATAATAGACGGAACAAATTTTGCTGTGTAGTTGGTGCAGTAAAGAGAAAATCTGATTCTCCATTGACAGATGTTGTTTTTGGCACGTAAAACGGTGAAATACCAAAACTTGTGTCATTCGATTCTATTTTGATTCCTTTAACGTTATTTATCGCTTCAAATGTTATATTTTTTTGAAGATTTGAACGAATCTCTTTAATAATATATTGTATTAAATTTTTTCTTGTTTTTAAAATTTGGTCATAGTTTTCATGTGAAAGCATTTCTAGGGAATCAAGAAACATAGTTTCTAAACCGAAAACTAGTGCTTCAGAAACTGTTAGGCTTTTAGCAACATTAATACCAGCATTTCTAGTAATGAATTCAATCCAAGCTAATATATCTCTAATGGAGAAGTTGAATTTGTCCACTGTGTTCTTAAGATGATAAACTGTATTAACAATAATAGTAGCAATATCATTGATAACGAGTTCTTTGCTAGCATCGCCAATAACATCAAATCCAACTTTTAGGGCATGGTTAGCAATACAAATAAGGTCTTCTTTTGTATCAGCTGCACGACACCAAATCTCAGTAAAACGATTACGCAACGCAGGCGATAGTTCCTTCTTACCAAAATCGCCTCCTGGGTTCATTGTTGCAAAAAATTGAAATCCCTTGTTAGCTTTAATAATGAAATCGCATTCAACTGAATCATTAGCAAAGTTTTCGTTCAAGCCACCTTTCTCAGCCAGTAATACTGTGCGTTCGGGTTCCAAAATGCAATTTAAACGTTCCAACACCGAATCTTCAGCTAGAGATATCTCGTCAGCCAAAAAAAATGTTCCTTCTAACATTGACATTATAAGCGGTCCATTAGCCCATTCAAAAAGTTGGCTTTTGCTCTTTTTGTCGTCGTTATTATTTCCACGAAATGGTCTCAGACCACCTAGAAAATCTGCTCCCTCTGAGTGCATATGACAATTTAAAATTCTTAGACTGCTTTTAGCAATGTCAGACAACACTTGACAAATTGTGGTTTTACCACAACCGGTAGGTCCTACCAATAATATAGGCTCATCAAATTGAATAGACTTAGCTGTAAGTACGGCCATCCGACGCATATTATAGGTCCACACGATGTTTTTAGGATTAGAATAATTTGTTATACTCTCTAAAATGTCTCTGGTTACCATTGAAGTTGTTTCGTGCAGTGAAAACAAGTTGTTGAGATCAATTTTTTTTCTGAATGTGGTAAACAACGCACTTTCAATTATTTCGACTTCATAGTCATTTCGAATTTTTGCTGAGAGCGCTAGGTAACCTTCGTCCACTAAATGTTGATTCCAATCGTATAAATTATTTGATAATAGTTTTGGATCTGCAAAGGTATATCGGTTTCCCCAACGGAACAAGTCTCGGAGCGTAAACGAACCTTTTGCTGTACTTTTCCTATTGATCTGAAGATTGGACATTGTTGTTACCATTTTGTGTGCATATGACTTAGGAATCAGACATCTTTTCTCCAAAATCATTTCTAATTCGTTTTTAGGTATATCTGAGAAGTGAAGCTCAATAAATCGATTTTTAAAGGCCCTGGATAGAGTTTTACGACCCCCGTACAGTCCTGGAGGATTTTGAGTGGCAAAAAGCATAAAATTCGGATGTGCTTTGATAAGAACTTGTGTTTCTGGAATAAACAATTCACGATTATCATCAAGGACTCTGTTTAATGCCTCTAAGATGTCACTTGGAGCCAAATTTAATTCATCTAAAATTATCCAGTATCCATTTCTCATAGCTTGAACCAACACGCCTTCCTTGAATGTAAGTTTTCCGGTCACGTCAGCACTGTACGTACCAATGTACTCTTGTAAATCTGTGTGCTCATGATTATTAATTCGTAGACAGTAGTTACCACTTTTTTTAGCAACATACTCAATAAGACTGGTCTTTCCAGCACTAGTTGGTCCTTGCAGAAGTACAGGTAGTTTACCAATTGATATAATACGTGCCAAATCTTTGAGGTTGTTACTCACGCTTTGGGTTAAAATATAATTCTTACATTCTAAGATATCCTTTGGTCCTTTTTCAATCCAGTAACCTTCAAATTTGTTTTGAATACCATCTGGCTGTGGAATTTCTTGAGATAGTACGGCTTTAGTATTCGACAGCATTGCATTTTGAATAAGAAGTAAAACCTTGGCATGTGAATTGGGATCTAATTGAGTTAAGAAACTAAGACAAAAACTTTCGTATAAATTTCGTTCCACTGAACCGCACAAATTTTTGGCACATATCGTAAGCGCTCTACAGAGTGTTCGAAGAGAGTACACTGGTCTATTTCCGAGACCATCATTTAGATCTAGTTGTGCCAGTTCACGAAGCTTTTGATAAAGCTTTACAATACTAAGAACTTTTGTTTTTTTTATCCCGGTTTTACTGAGATAGTCTCCAATCAAAATCATCAAGTCATTTTCCGTTGTAAGCTCATCTACAAAGAACTCAGTGAATCTGTTTCGAATTCCCACTGGTAGGTCTTTTTTTCCAATGTCTGTATTAGGATTCATGCAGGCGAAAATACGGAAATCTGGATGTCGTTTAACTGGTGTAAAGTCTCCTTTTTCCAATAACACAATTGAGCCATCTGGCTCAAGTATTGTTGATAGACACTCCAATGTTTCGGTTGAAGCCAAATTTATTTCATCTAACAATACCCAATCGCCATTTTTTATGCAATTTACTAGCGATCCAGGAATAAATGCAAACGATATATTTATCGAGTTTTTCAATTGTGAATTTAATTTTAAAAGTTTTGTTTTCAGACAACGCCATCTATCCAAAACTGTATCTGATTTTCGGGATTCTACATCAGTAGCAATTTTCATTGTAAATACAGTTTCAACAATATTAAGCATAAGTTTAATTAAAACACTATGATTTCCAGTATTTATGCAAATACTAATATTATTCAAGAATTTTTCATTTTTAGATGCATTAAATGTTTGTTTGAACAGAAATTCAAATTCTGTTCGTAATGGAGCTAAAACGAAACCCAAATCAACAGGTTTAAAACCACCAACTAAATCGCTAACATCTGACTGATTGTTCATGTTTACGACAACTAATTTATGATTAGTTTGATAAGAAAGGTACTGAACCGAACTTGTTTTACCAACTCCAGTCTCTCCTACTAGCAATACAGGCTCGTTTTGGTGTACAGCTACAGAGATCCTTTCCAAGATACATGATGCAAGTCTGGTGAACGAAAATGTTGGTGTTTTGATTTGCATTTGTTGAAATACATTCAAGTACACATTGTTGTCAATTTTCAATTTTTTGCTTGCATTTAATTCTTTATTATCACCATCTAGGTTTGCTGCAACTCGTTTTTGTGACAAATCTCCACTTAGAATATTTAAACGTCGATCAAGCTGTATACGCCCAATTTTAATTTCTTCTGTGTTAAGTGTTACGTTTGGCTTGTAATCATTTGCCAAAAATTCACATCGAGACCGGATTATACCCAATTTCGCACCAATACTTGATATTATTTCAGTTTTTAATGCACTTTGAGGCAGATACGAGCATAATAAATCCACTGCATTTTGAAATACAAAATAAGCACATTCCGAACTGGTAATTATAAATGAAGGGTGAGATCTTCGACACAATTTTAATAGATCTCTTGTAGATACAAGTCTGTTAGAGTTGAAATTTTTACTCAAATGACCAGTTGAAACATTCTCCGATATTGTTTTATTGGAATCTTGATCAATTTCATCATTGTTGCCAATTATATTTGTTTCGCTTTCATCATGACAACCACTGGAAAATGTCAAGAAAACATCTACAATACGATCGGATATTGTAGAAAGTTTTGGATAGTTCTTGCATATTATATCACATAGTTCTTGACGCGATAATGGTAATATATTGATAATATACAAATACTTTTCTAGTAATTGGAAAGTTGACTGCTGCGAGTAGTTTGCGTGTTTTTTGTTTCTAAATTAAATATGAAAATTAAAACATTAAACGAAATTATAAATTCCAAAGGTTTACCTGATAGTAACAAATAACTGGAATCCAGGTGCGATACGAAGACAATCTCTAAAGCCGGGTACGCTTAAATAATTGTTTTCTAATAAATTGGTCAGAACTGTACTGACATCTTGTGTTGCGGAGTCCAAATCTTCTAATAGCAACCAATAACCCTTCATAACTGCCTAAAACATAATAATATATTATTTGTACATTATTCAATTGAAATTCATATTAATAATATTACTTGAGTTAGAATGCCTGCTTGCCAAATAAATTCACCAGGAACGTCAGTGCATCGATATTGACCTAAAAGCATTTTACTATCTGTCTGGTCACCGAGTTGAATTCTCAAAAATCCATTGATTGGAGTTCGGGGTGATTGAGCATCCGCATTTATAGTTTCATCTAATTTCTTCCGTTTTGATAATTTTGATTGCGATTTTGTTGAATTAGCTTCTTTCAGTGGTTTTGCAACCTCGTAAAGAGTTTCTTTTTCTTGATGCGGTGGTGCGATTCGTCCTGTTTGTCTAGCCAAATATTCTACCAAAGTGGTTTTTCCACAGCCAACCGGACCAGTCAAACAAATCGCTTTTCCAGATGATATACCTATAGCTAAACTGCGCAAGTTGGTTTTGGTAGAATTAACTTTAATAATCTCTTCCTGAACAACGTTTTTGGTTTGGTAATGCTTAAAGTTGTTGACGTCAAATATTGGTAAAATAACACCTTCAATATTTGTAACCACTTCACTTTTAAAATTCCAAGTAAAGAAATCGGATGTAATTAGGTCTGCGTTAGTATGCTTTATCTGTGTTTCATTTAACATTTCCATTTCTTTTAAAACGATCAATTCTTCTGGAATATTTCTATTCAAAATTGTTAGTTGGCTATCCGTTAAACTAGTTAACATACTCAAAATATAGTTGCAATAGAGTTTTTGTGAATCACATCCTTGGTTTAAATATAGTTTCATAAATTCCGACCAGTTCCAAGCATTTTTATAGTAGTTTAAATCATGTTTAAGAAAACTATAACAACATTTTACAATATCCACGCTAGCCACATCAACATTTTCAT
The DNA here is from genome assembly GCA_010015015.2 of Bolitophila cinerea. Classification (NCBI taxonomy): domain Eukaryota; kingdom Metazoa; phylum Arthropoda; class Insecta; order Diptera; family Mycetophilidae; genus Bolitophila; species Bolitophila cinerea. The sequence goes on from JAAAKO020029638.1 coordinate 24,025, forward strand.
TTTTTTGCTGTTTAATTTTTGGTTTAGTAGATACAACAAATGGTGCTGGTATCTTTGTAAAATATTGCAGCGAAAACCTGAAAAAAAGTTAATTTAGTATAATGAAATAATTATTATTGTTAATTATATTAATATTTTCAACACTTGAATCTTAAAATTTCAATAATAACACATAAAATATAAAAATAATTCAAAATTTCAGTTATTGCACAACATGTAAACATAAGAAACATGTACACTTACTTCAATATTTCTGGTGCCTGATTTATCAGTTTTGATAGAGCGACACACTTTAGTTGATGATTTTTTATCATTCCATTACCCAGTGAGAAGGCTTTCGTGACAATCAGCAACAACAAGTCCGGAAACAAATCTCTAATGTTTTCCGTGTATTCTGGTTTAATTATTCGATTACACAATACATCAATTATTTGGTCCATTTTTAATTCTGGTAATGATTGCTAAAGGTAAACATACATACAAAAAACGGTAAAATTTTACACATGGTTAAAGTGATATACTTACACATAACCTCACAACATTCTCAAGATCCTCATCTTGAAAAACTGCTAATTTGCAGAGTTTTTCAAGAGAGTACAATATTTTTCCTCGATCGATATCCATTGTTCTTTCAACAAAACTCAACAGAGCTGAAAACTACAATTAATACACAAAAACACACGAAACTTCGAAAAGACTTCTTGCTTGAAACTTTCAATACACCTTTTTTATAACCCGAACGCAATATCCAAAATGCGACTACACCGTATAAAATATAAAGTGGAATGAGAAGAATGAGAGAATATAAGCAAAAGCGAGCACGTGTATTTTGACGTTTACCATAACCATATTCCATATGTTCCTCATTTCGGAACATTTTGGAAATTGGAATCAGTATGCAAACAAAAAGAGATGTATAAACAATGTTTTTCAGTTCGGTATGTTGAAAAGAGAAAAAACAATAACAAAGAATGCAGTGTGCAAGGGAATAGACAAAAGTGTGTTTGTGTATGCGTGTGTGGATGCTTGTTATGTTTTTGTTGTGTAAATTAAATTTGCATTTGCATTGTTTTTATGACCGGTCCGATGCTATTCGACCGCATTTTTTCTACAAAAACGATAAATTGTGCATGTCAGTCAGTTCAGTCCTAGTACGAAGGTAGCCGCGCTTTATGAAATTTCATTTTGTGCGTGCGAATGGCAAATTTGACTGGCTATAGTCCCCCTCACTCCTTTTGATAAAAATAGCCAGTCATAGCTCATATTCGTAGGACACAACTTCAACAATTTTTAAAATTTGAAATTCATCTAAAAAAAAATCAAGAAAACTAAGCAATTTTATGTTTAAATTACTTTGTTATCCTATTTGATTATTTTTTTAAATTATTTGAATTGTAAATTTAAAATGTGTATGAGGATTGAGAAATAAAGATTAAAAGGTGCATTTAAAGTAAATTACATTTTGCAAGGTGTTCACAGCAGCGCCATCTATTACTAATAATAAAATTGTATGTTTTTATTTACGCAACCCTTGCGGCGATGCAGTGGTACCAACACAAAAACAAAATATAGCAAAATAGCAGAAACGCGAGCTGTCAAAAAATGTGTAGATGTAGATAAAAAACATCAAATAAATTAATTTCAATCAAAAAGTGGCGAGCCAAAAGTCATTCATTTGCACAAATATCTATCTAGTTCGATTCGAATTACTTGTTCGCACACCAGTTCTGGGTGATGTCGTCCAGAGACTGGAGTTAGTGCTATGTGATTGTTAAATTTTCCCGTACTTATACGAAAGACTGCTGCTCTTCGATGTCGCAGTTTACTTGGTATGTGTGTTTTCTTTATTTTTTGTCATGATGTGTAGTTGTGTGATATATATAGGTGATAGAGGTTATATTATGCATAACAATGGAATTACATATTCATAGATATAGTTTATTGTATTTGATAAAGTGCATATATACGCTCATTTACGCACATTGGTGTTAACTTTGTTTAGATTTAATATACCTACATTCAAATATTTTACGGGTTCATAGAACTGCAATGCCAAAAATACATGAAACTTTGTTTATCGTTCATATATCATGTAGATAAGCATTTATTATGTATACGAAAATAGTGTATACTATTGAATTTGCATATATTTACATATTTGAATAATCTCTTGTAAAATTGACGACCTAGTGTTGTAAACTCACAAAGAGAATATATATAAAAAATATAAACACAAACCTTTGCTACGTCATCGACTTTAGAGTTAAAGAGTAGACCTTAAGTATGTAATGATGACGATGTGTTCTGAATTAAAGAAAGTGAAGTATTTTTAATCAATGTTTTTTTGTGACTGAGTAATAATAATTTTCTTTTCAATGTTTAGGTATGGACCTCAAAATCACCACAAAAATGACAATGCCTCGATATCACCGGTGGTGCCGCTTTGTTCCACCACCGATGTCCAGTTACGATTTCTCTGTCCAGACGATTTAGAAGAAGTGAGTTTTGCGATAATTCAGAATTTTCTACTACATAAATTGTATTGTGTTTCAGGTTCGAACACTTTGCCAGGATTGGTTTCCAATAGATTATCCTCTGTCGTGGTACATTGACATAACATCTAGCACAAGGTTCTTTGCACTGGCTGCAGTTTACAATGGAATCATCATTGGGCTAATTGTAGCTGAAATAAAACCATACGTAAGACTAAACAAAGAGGTAACGCTTTTTGTGGTTCTCATTGATACAATTGAAATTGAAGACTTTTTGAATCTAATCGTATTTAATTTTTGTGTATGTGTACAGCAAGACAAAGAAATTCTGCCAGAATTTATGGGACGCAACAGTGACGTTGGCTACATTCTGTCACTGGGCGTGCACAAAAAGCACAGACGCAATGGCATCGGATCGTTGCTGCTGGACTCGCTGATCAGTCATCTCACCACTGACGAACGCCACCGCGTGAAAGCGATTTTCTTGCACGTGCTAACCACTAATCAGCCAGCGATTTTATTTTATGAGAACAGACGGTAATTTTGGTATATATTTTTTAATTTAAAAGTTAATCCTTGTATTGTTTACAGATTTAGAATGCATTCATTTCTGCCTTACTACTATTCCATCCGAGGAAATTGCAAGGACGGCTTTACTTACGTGTCATACATAAACGGAGGTCACCCTCCGTGGACACTTTTAGGCAATTATTTATATAATTTTTTGAATTATAATGATTAATAATTCTCTATGTTTGCAGATCATTTAAAGAACTGGTGTTCGATCATTCGAAATGCAGGCGGTGTTTGCTCCTGGGTGGGTACACGGATAACGGGTATTTTTCGTTGGGTGTGTCATCGTACAGTATCTCGATTTAATTTTGCACACTAAAAATAAGCACAGAAAAACAAATTATATGGAAACAGCTAAGCTAAAACACACATACACTACAAATCTAGCAAAGATTGAATATCCTAATTTTATTTTAACAAATATTTATTTGAACAAAACTAAAACACACACACAAACAAAGATTTTTTATGTATCAATTTTATTTACACATAACAGACAGAGTTGTCTTAGTTTTTTTTATTCATGCACCTTTTTTATTTTTATGTACACAATATACTTGTTATGTATTAAATATATATATTTTGTATATATATAAATAAAAAAATGTAAAATGTAAAAATTAAAAACAAACACGAACAATTGTTTGTGTCTTGAACTAAGAATTAAATGTCCGTAGAAAATATGCAACAAAAATAGTTAATTATTTAAGTAATTTACAAAATAGGCGTTACATTTCAACTGTATCTATACAATATACATTATGTATGTATATATTTAAAATATGTATACTAAAATAGGTTATACATAAATATAACTAAATAAATATAGAATGTATGTTGTAAACGAACTGCAAGCCCCGAATAAATAAATTAGTAAAATTACTTTTTTTTCTATCTCATTTACTAATGATGCCGTTGATGTTCACCGCATCTTCACCTAAAAGACATTAAAAAGTGCTTCAAATAAAATTTGCTCATGTTTTTTTGTTTGTATTGAAATATGTATTTTTATTCTGTCGTATACTATATCTTAAATCGAAAATACAGTTAAACTTAGTGTAATATCACATTTCTGATGTGGATATCCCACATAGGCTTTTTGACCTAAATTTATTTATAAAATAAATCACTACACCTATATTGTCTAATTAAAAAAAAAGAACTACTATATTATCGCTGAGCATCACCATGTGTGTGTGTAAGTACTGTAAGTACTCTTAGCGCCGGCGACATTATTTACTAATCATATTTTATTGAATTCAACACACTTCATAGAGCTGTGGTAGATAGATTTAGCTTTAAATATTTTGTCTTTTATTTCTCACCTCGCGATCAACGCGAGCTCTCGTTTTCTGTTTTACTAACTACGTCTGGCCAAAAAAGATACCAGATTCACAAAGGAAGAACATACCAATGAAATCATCGTTTATGTACTCAGTGGCAGTGAATTAAATTTGTAGAAGCTAATATTGGTGCTCTCATTCAAAAAAAAGTGCAGATGTTAATCAGTAATTTGATAAAACAATATTTTCACTAATTATGTACAAAAACTTGGCCGCGTCTCTCTCTTTTGACATTGTTTTTGTGTTTGCTATTGTGTTTGATGATGAGTATGTTACATTTCATACACGCAATAAATTAATATAACTAAAAATAAATTATGGATATAAATTGATTTTAAGAGAAAAATTGGGTTGGTAAGTACGCAAAATTAAATAAGTTGTAAGTTTCTACTAGTAAAGGAACTATTCTGTACAATTGTGTGCTGCAGAAATAGTCTGCTGTAAGTACAAGGCATATAAAGAGTTTATTTGTGTGGTTAATAACATAATATATATGTGAAGTGATTTTAAATGTGTGTGTCTCATCTTGGTACTTTTGGTTCCATGCCAAGCTTTAAAAATTGTCCAGCACCGAGCAGGTTGTTTAAAATGTGTTTTATATGTGGGTATGTGTTTGTGTATGTATGTGTCTGTGTATTACTGTTAGGGCAAGAAAAACAAAAATTAACATGTATAATATCACAATGCCAAAAAACAAAGACATAAATCTTTAAACAAAACGATTTTTTAAAATGTATTATTGTGATACATTAAAATGAAAATAAGAAATGAAATCGAGAACCATTAATGCAAAATTTGTGAACATTTTGTTCGGGATCCATGACACTACCCCAAAAGCTTTTGATAATGTTGTGTGTGTGTGTTATTTGTGTCTACCTGTGTGTGAATTTGTTTGTTTGTATTTTGTGTTTTTTTACTATAGTTATAGCGAATATAAAAGAACTATTTAAGACACTTTGTGATATCACCCAACAGCCACACACAAAATATATATGTATAACTACGGTAAAAACTCCTCTAGTACAAATCTCCATCCATATGGTTGAGCAGATTTTTCTTGTCTTCCTTTCGGTTGATTTCCTGTTGCATTAGTTTCGGATCGAAGCAGGGCTAAAATGCAAAACAAACAATGTTATCAAACAAAAACAAAAAACACAGATTTATTAAATACATACCGTATCACAAATGTTCATGTTACAGCAGTCCTCAATTGTGATCTCACATTGTTCGGTGTTTGGGCGACACGTCAGAGGAGTAGGTCGTACGTTTTTGTGAACAACATAGGTCTTTTTGATTTTCGGACGAATTGGCTTGTACAAGCGACGCATTGAACTGATTATTAAAAATACCAGACCTAGCGAGACCACAACGCCACCGGACACAAAAACAGCGGTCTTGTTGATAGATTCATTTGAACAGGGCAATGTCACAGGATGCTGCTGTTGTGGTGGAACAGCACTGTTACTTTCTACTGGAACAACCACATGCGTTTGGTTTGATCTACTGCAACTATTCACACACAAAAAAATACATTAATTATACTCTTATAATGAATCAAGAAATAAATACTCACTTTCCGCAGACTTTCGCCAGATTCCAATAGGCCTCATCGATGCCATCATCACAAAACTTTTCGCACAGCTCGTCGATGTTCATGAGCTCACAGTGACGACCGCTAAACGAGTCCGTACAATGGCAAACCGGCTTCTCATTCTCCAGAACACATTTTCCCTTATTCAAGCAGTATCCAGTGCACAGATCATTCTCACAACGATCACCCGTGAAACCAGCCTTACACGTACACAGGGCAGAACCCGTCGATGAAATGTGACACACACCTTCAATACAAAAATTGTGGCACAAATGTACCTCACAGTGTACACCATTGTACTCCTTTTGACAGATACACGTTTCGGTTTTAGGATTCAGATTACCGTTGTTCAGGCAAAAGTTACGTGGATACTTAGGGCTGGTAGGTGCAGGTGAAGACGTTGTCGTTGCCAGCAGATCGGATTTGATCTTCTGCACAACTTCCCGACAAGCGGGATTGCTTGATTGCGTAGACAAAAAGTTGCTCCGAGATACGATGCCTTTGGGTGAGTTCTTAAACGATTTAACCTTAACGGCTTCTTCGGTGATATTGTGTTTCTTTGAAATCTGCCAAATGGCATCGTTCTGTTGATCGGTCCAGTAAACGTGATTTCGATCAACCGCCAAATTGAACGGAATATTGTGTAAGTTTTGTACGAGCGTTTGTCGATCTGTACCGTCCAAGGCAGCACTTTTCACGGAATAATGATTGCCCAGCTGATCGTCTACCCAGTACAGACGTTCGGAAAACTGATCCACAGCAATGCCGAACGGCATAAACAGGTCTTCGCTAATGAGTACCTCCTGTTTGCTGCCATCGATTGAGGCACGCTCTATCGTGGGATTCTTGTGATTCACATTCGTGTAGTAGATCTTTCGGCGACACACATCCAAAGCAATGCCCTGTGGAATTTTTGTGTCGTTTAGTTTGAATAGTATTTTTGGTTCGTCGGCGGCGTCAAGAGACAACTGATAAATGATTTTGTTCTTTGAGTCAGTCCAATAAAGCACACGGTCGAGCGGATCAAATGTGATGCCTTGCACGAGTTCGTCTTTGGTCTTTTGCAGTATTTTCTCTACGCGATGATTTGAGTCGTCGTCTGTGGACAATTTCAATGAGTAGATTGTACCGTTATTGTTTGACTGGTCGTTAAAGTAGAGCGTTTCTTCCGTTTCGTCAAATGTGATGGCAGACAGGTCGTTGAACTGGTGCGCAGCTGAAGCTGTACCATTCCATTCGGCCCCAAAGAACATGATCTCTCCCTTTGTTGTGACGGCAAAGTCTGGGAAAAATCGTAAAAAAATATATCGTTAATAATTGATGTATAATTGATTTTTATTGAATTTCAAGTCATAATTTAAAACACCACACTCTTTGTGTGTGTCTGGTTTCATCTCTGCCAGCAGTTAATTGAGTGCATGATTGATACTTTAGCAAATTTCATTAATTTATGCTATGCTATACTTTATACCATATATACGGCGACGCCAACTTTCGATTTTCGCGCTATTTCTATTATACTATACAAGTATACATATGGTTCCTCGCATAATAATAGAGCATAAGAAGAGACCAAAGCATAAATTGTAAAACATAATAATATAGCATATACACGATGGCCTACGTGACTAAAGGCACGTTTCGTTGTTATGCGTTTGCGAGGCAATTATCGATTGTGCAGTTCTAAGCAGTAATTCAATTCAACAGAATAAAATAAACAAAACGACTTAAAGTGTCGATTGTAAATAGATAATATCGCATTTCCAAACACATATTTGTGTAATATATAAATATATATATACATATATATACATAGTTTAATTATCTTTTATGTTGTAGAAACATGACCGGTAAATTCTACGTTATGCTTGAGTTGCTGACAATTATTATACTTGTATATTATACAAAAGCTATGAACGTTTCAGTGTACAGACATGGATTTTTAAAGGCTATTTCAGCTACATTTTTAATTAAATTTTAATTCCTGAGAAATTATAAAATGTTTTACAAAATACTACGTTGTTGTTATAAAATAAAGTACCAAAGGATCTGAAGTAGTGCTATGAAGTTGCTAGAGTAAGTATATAAAACGTGTATATAAAAAGTATTAATTAATCCAATTGTATTAAATTATTGTACCAACAAAAAAAATATCACAAAAAAATTAAAATAAATAAATAAATGGTACAGATAAAAATATAAAAAAACATTTTAGGTATTAATTAATTTTACTTTGTAACCATTTTTTAATTTTAATTTTTGTTTTTTTTTGTACAATTTTTAAGGCACACGTTATTGATATCCTAATTGTAACCGAGAAAGTTTAATAAGATTTATAGGTAGGGACAGAGAAAATAGAGGAATGGGAAAAAAACTGTTATAAACCGTAGGTAATGTACAAAATATACAAAAACCCCAAAAACATGGTTATTGGTTAGTTACCAACTACCAATTTTTCCACTTCAACATATTTATTTTATATTATTATTTAAAAAAAAAACTTGCAGAAATAAATTATTATTCAGGGTAACGAAAAAAGGAATTGGTTTTTTGTAAAATAAGAAACATTTTAAATATGAATATATAAGATAAAAAAAATTGTGTTGTATTACAAATATTGTAAGAACTGTATTGTCTGCAATTTCAAGTTCACTTTTTGAAGTTATCTTTTAGGATCCAGGAAGTAAACTAAATACATTCACAATATCATTGTTTTTGTTTTCTAAAAGCATTTGACCGTGTGTAGATAGTTTTAAAACTTCATATAAACACACCACGAGATCAGTTCAAACAGAAAAAAATCCGTTTAACCTTGTACAATGCCAATTAATCATAGTTCAGTATGTTTGCAATAATTACCTTGAACTTGAGACGTTCACAAAGTATTATAAATTTTAAGAATGTAATACAAACAAAAATAGCAAAACGCGAAAGACTCGGTCATTGGTCCATGTTTTCTAGATCAAAAGAAATAAAATTGTATTATATGTACGTCCCCGAGAATAATGGTTCATTGCACCATATCCATACTAGAGGTTATATAAAACTTTTTTTTGATAGCAGACCATTCGATCCGGAAGTTCGCATTATCTAATTCTATATAACTAAATTTCGCGAAAAAACCCAGTGACGACGGACTTTTTTGTTTGGGCCTAGAAATAAAAAAAACAATAATGACAAAATCTTATCAGAATAAACTTTATTTAGATGTATGGCTGACGGTCAACTGCGACTCTGCGAGCGCGATTCAATTTTGCATAGAACGAATCAGACTTTTGCTACTCGACTTTTGGGTCGATTCAGTTGCGTAACCGCCGTCCGTCGGTTTTTTGCCAACACAATTAAAACGGTTTTTTTCCAATGTTCAAATTGAGCAATTATTATGCAATTGCTTGACGATCACGCATATCATTACCTGAGAATATATACTATATGGTTTATATATAGTAAATAAAAAGACAAGTGACCATCATACTGATGAATTGTACGTTTGTGTGTGTGTTTTCTGAGACAATGCGTGTTTTAGTTATATTTACAAGTCTCAACTGTATTAGTGGTTCTATTTTAAAACTGGTCATGCTACGAGTTATGCTATACGCTATTTACATAAACACATAGATGCTATTAATATTAACGTGAATAATATACGAACAGCGTGTACATGCATTTGTGCTAAGTCACATGCATATTTACTGAACAAACAACAAACATATTACATAAGAATACTGTATACTTTGTGATATTGTATTTTGTAGTGAAACCGCGTGAAAGAGAGATAGAGCGGGAGAGGAGAGAGTCCATTCATGAAAACTTACTATATTATGTAATGAAGTAATTATACTTATAATAATGGCCTGCGAAAACTGAAGGTTTTTCTTATAAGCTTAATATATATGATACATACGTATGGATACACATATGAAAGTTTACCGAAAAATAAATATATAATATAAATATTATTCGTACCTTTAACAGAGATAACCTTTTTTAATATAGGTGATAGGTGTCCGTTAAAAGATAAAAAATTATTGCGTTTTTTGATAATTCAATTTTGTGCATAGTAAAAAAAATTTTTTTTCCATTTTTCTATGAATAGTTTTTATGCATATCAATCTATTTAAAATAGTATCGAGTAGTTTTATAGAAAACATTTTTTTCGATATTATTTTGTAAGACATTCGAATTTCAATCATTCCACTAAAATTAAAATATGTGTTTTATAATTTTTTATGAAGAAAATTCGGTACTGACGGAATGATTTTAAAGCAAAATACCAAATTTCTTAATCATCGATTTGGAGCGTTTTTTGAGTAAGGCTTAAGGAAAACAAACCCTGGGAATAGCAGATGATCCCATCTCGGATCTTTTTTTTTAAAATGGGGGTTTGAGACACATAAATAAAAACAAAAAAATATATATTATATATATACACTTAAAAAAATATAATAAAAATTGGCCTTTAAAAATATATATTAAAAAATAAAAAAAAGGATTTTGAAAAAAAAGATGATTTTGCAGATGAACTATGGAAAACGGTTTTTCAAGATTTAAACACGGAATTTTAAAGAAACTGGATTTTTGTATACAAGATTTTAAAGCATTTGCTATAGTCTGAATGTTAGTTTTTTATAAAAGCGCAGGATATCTTTATGAATTAAAAAGAAAAAAAAAATGATTTGATAACAAAAAAAAAACAATTAAAATTTCTTCATTTCTCTATTACACAAAAGCAGTTAAAAGAAAATCAGAAAAAAAGTTTCCATATAGATCTATCAGTGAATGGGACATCTATGTTTATAAACAGGTCTTTTGATTTCTATACAAATCGATACGATATACGATACACTCGTATTTTAATATTCTGTAGAACTTTAAATTATAATTATGAAAAATTCTCTGGAATTCTATATCGTTAAAATGTGTGTGTATATATCATTTCACGGAAATAATCTTTTTCTTAAAAAATAAGTGTTTAATATAAACATTTCTCAGGGTAATTATTTGTTATTAACCTTGGCCCGAAATGACCGAGACACTAAATTCCTGTTTGAAAATATACACTATATAAAAAGTACTATGCGTAATTGCGGCCAATACATCGATACCGATTGCGCTCGTTTTCATACGTAAATCGTAATATTTAACAAATGAATGTTTTTCAAGCCGGACACAGATAACATATAATTTACGAAATACTGTCAAATTTTATGAAATTCTTTAATTCAATAAATAATACGTTTTAATTGATTATTTTTTTAAAACTCAAATTAGTGCGTATACAATATTGATACACTGTGTATTCCTATATACTTATGTGTATACAGTCTGTCTACAGTATTTATGCAAACGTATTTTTGTCAACATGCCAGCAAAATATTTCCACACGTTCTTTTTTGCAATATACGAGATTGTTTGTACATATTTTTAATTATATACTTGTATTTGTGTATTCAAACATAATACATCTATACGCCTATATGCGTTATCTTTTGGCCACGCACTTTTTTACACACATATAATACATTAAACTCAAGAACATTTTTAGATTTAACTGAATGCGTCATTACGTTGAGCGGGCCTATGCTTATGATTGTATGTATTTGTATATATCCCTCGTTATTTGATAATTCACGGAAAAGCTCGAGTTTTGTGAATTCGTTGAGGATATACATTTTATATTATCATGATCAAGCTGATAAAAAGGTGTGCCTATACTTCTTCTAAATACTCTAAAATCATATCAGTGGAAGTGGAAGGCGAGAGTATGGTGTGTGTGTATGTGTGTGTGTGTATGTGTGTGTGTATGTGTGTGTGTGTGGTGCTTGTGTATTTAGTATATTTGAATTAGATTGGCGCCATCACCATATTTTATCAAAAATTCATGATAATTTTAACTGTAAAATGTTCGTTTCATTTATTTTAAGCGTAAAGCTAGCAGAAAAGGATAAGTGTTTTGGTTCAAATGTTTTTCTCACTAAAAAAGAATAAAACTATAAAATTTATTTGTCCATAAATGTATGTACGTAAAATTCTTTCTGATTTGAAAAACTGTTTGATACCAAGAAAAAAATGTTACATTGATAAATTATTGTATAGTTGTCACAAAAAACTATTACCACAAATTTATATTTTTTTGCACACGTGTTTGGAATTGTTTTTCATTACATTTAAAAACATATTTTGGAACAAACATTTTTGAGATTTTTTTTGGTAAAAACGTTTTTTTATGACAATTATTTTTTTTATTATCGTGTAATATTTAACAATATTTAGCCGTAACTTTTTTAAGGCTCATTTTGGCAACTTCAACGAATTAAGTTGCTCTTTTGATTATGAAATTTGATGAAATATCGAAAAAAATATATTATAAAAGAAAAAAGTTGAGGTTAGTATACAGGTCATCTGTCATTTAGATGATATTTTCCAAATTACCGGACTTTGATGAAGTGCTATATTCAAAAGATATAAGCCACTTTTCTGGGTTTGCAGTTTATTGTTGGCTCTGGCCCAATTAGACCAAGCTTTTAAACAAAACCCAAAAAACAAAAATTTAAACAGGTCAATAATGCAGATCACAGGCAAAAATCGAACGCAACAGCCGACACTGATGAGTCGTCTTCATATCTTTTTATATTTTGTCAAAAATAAAACAACACTCTGTCTCATTTTATCGCCAATGACATTATGAAGAATATTATGTGTATTCCTATGTCGAATTTTGAATAAATATTTTATGCGTAATGATTACAAATTATTGAGTTTAAGTTTTTTTAATGCTACCATAATGGATCTTCGAGACGGATTTTTATGTAAAAGCTGTCAAAGGATCTAAGGATACAACTTTGTATTTGGTTCTTAGAACTGGATGAATTTAAAAGTGTAAAATGATGATTTAAATAAAATAGACTAAAATAGACGATTTCAATTTTGGTCGAATAATGCCAGGTCATACACGCTGTTACCCACTTTTTTAGCAAAAAAAACTATTTTAAGTAGTTATTCAAAGATAATCGCTTTTGTAAATACTTTATAACTTAACCTTGGGTGGTTTAATATAGGAAGTGCTAAAAACCCATTGCGTTATCCAATCAATTTTAGTTTACCATGTAACATTAACCAATTAAAAATTAATAACGTACACAAATATACATACATTAAAAACCTATAAAATATAAAATCATGCAATCTAAAAACTATTCAACATAAAAACACGTAACATTAATAATATAGAGTACTATTCCACGAACCGTTTTTATGTTAAGTGCTTTTAGTTTAACACGATTTTAAGCATCTTTTATATTCAGTGCTCTTAAAATACGTGATTAGATGCAACACATTTTTCTTATAATACGTGTTTTTAGATTAGAATTAAAATAACATCACACTCCATGAAGGACCAAAAAATAAGCAATTTCTTTTAATCCAAAAAATCGAAGCAAGTACTTAAAATCGTATGAAATATTTGTATTAATTGCTTCGATTCTTGGATTAAAAGCAAAACCAATGTATAAAGTACAGAGTACAGAGTACACTACTTTATAGTATATACGACCCAGTTTTGCGTTGCTAACATAATCTTTAAAAAACGTGGTAAAAGTCAGATATTTACGCATATATACATATATACAGTTTACATATTATACACAAAGTTGTGTTTTATTTAACGTTTTAATTCTTATCTGGAAATGTCAGGAAAAAACAAACCTATAAAATGCATACAAAGTTCAGATCAGCTTTAAATTAAATGCTCTGATTTCTTTAGAACTTTGCATTTATAGATAAAATTAAAATGTATATATAACTATAATTTCTCTATTGTGCTATTCAAAAAGAAGGTCATCTCTCTAGCAACTCTTAATCAAATATTCATTTTGTAATCTCATCCATAGTCAAATTGTTTATTTTTTGTTTTAATTACATAAATACTATGATATCTGTGCTGACACCTCAATATTTTGTAAACAAATGTGATAACAAGAATAGAACTCCAAAATAGATACACTCACACACAGTTTACATGATTCCAGTTATACAGCGAGCACAATCACATATTACATACATTGATGCAAGTAAATGCATTTTATTAAAAATTTCAATTTATTTTCTGAGAAATGCTTCAGAATCGAGTTTTGTATAATTGCTAATTGCAATTATGCTAAATTTTAATAGAAAGCAACTTATTTATTATGTTTCCGCAAACGATCTGGTATCCGTTTAATGCAGCACTACGATGGGGGTACATGTACTATATATATATATATATCATGCTGCAAGGTTGTTCCGGCGTATTGCACTTTGTTGTTAGCGTGCTCACGACAGAGTGGCGCACACCATCATACACAAACACATTCTCGCAATAGCACTAAAGGACTGTATAGCTATACAATATACAATATAATATAGCAAAGAGATTATTTATTGACTGTTTTTGCGAGTAATAACACAAAAATTTGTATAATAAATATCATCACATGACGATTTCAAGGTTATGGCTGTATGGTCAACACCTTAGGCAGCAGATAGAAAGCGCAAATATATATATATGTATACGTATATTTTATTTAGTACGAGCGCACGTTGCATAATTTTCCATAATGCATATTTGAGTTGCGGTATTATTTTGTGCTAGCTTGCCTGGAGAGGTCATCGAATAGGTTGATTTCGATAATTACGAACAAAACGACGAATATAATACCAAACAAAATAAAAGCTCGAAAATTCATTATTTACATATTATTGTGTATTGTGTGACAAAATATGTAGTTTTTAGATAAAATTTAGTACAAAAATAGTTATTTAGTATAGTTATATATTTTATGTTTGAGGCATACACAAAACAAAATTATATTAAAAAATATATCTGCTCTATATATTTATTATACATTATTTTTCAGAATCATTATTATGTTTTCTGCAAATAATTTGAATATACGCCTATGTTTGTAGAGATTGATAAACATTTTTATATTATTTAAATAATGTTTGTGATAAACATAATATGTCTGTGTGAAACTTAATTATGTTTATGTCCATTATGTCTGTATTAACTTTCAAACTTGTATTATAGTATTTATTTTTTCCCTATGATAGACAATCTTACAGAAGGACCAATATAACTTTTAAATTCAAAAGCTTAGTATGCTTTAAAATCTGACTAAAGCAAAAGATAGCGCTATAGCATCGCAATTGGTCTTTGTTGAAAATATCGTTTCCAACAAGCTTCTGATAGTCGAATTAGAATTTAGTATTTCCAGACTTTTTTCGTTATGGAGCTATCAGAAATGATTTAATTCATTTTCATAACCAAAATAAAAAGTAAAATTGAAATTGTCACATATAATTTTATGAAATATCATCAAAAAATAAAACATTAACATAAAGTAATACATACATACAATAAATACATATTATGATAAATAATAAAAGGTTAATAAATAATAAATATTATAAAAAAAAATTGTAAATAATCACCTATTTAGTATTAATATTATAGTTAGTTAATTATTAAAGGTACGAATACAATTTACATACAGTTATAAATACATTAAAACTTATTTTACATTTTATGCTATCAAAAAAAATAGTGTTTTAAAAAGCACATAGAGAATTAATAGAAGTGTCCTTGAAACGAGTTCTATTTACAGACACAATGTGATTTAAAATTGAAAAATTATGTTCATTTTGAGTTGAAGTTAGACAAATTGTAGGCAAAGTTTTTGGTTAGATGTGACTTCATAAAAGTTTAAATTATTTTGTAAATGTACTTTTGTAACTGCCAGTTGAGTTTTTCTCTATATTTCAAATAAACTTGTATAATAACAAAAACTTCATGTAAAGATATTCTCGACATTCCCGAAATGAATTTCTCGATATCTGGGAAAATATATTGACCGGAAATTTTCGAGAAATAGAAAAAAAATTCTCGAAAAAAATCTCTATGTATATTTATATTACCCATAGGTTATTTGTTGAGTTAGACGATACCCTCATTTTTCTTGCTATAAATAGCATTTTGTAATGGCTAATATGATTAAATATATAAATGTTAAATAATATGTATAAATCATATTTTGATAATAATCTAAAAAGTATTACTGAAGTAGTCGTTTCACCATAAAATTACTAGACGTTCTAGAAAATTATTAAATAAAATATCATACTGAAATATCAGTCAACGAGTGAACATGCGTTTTCACTAGAAATAAATATAGTCCACTTTTTATAAATCAGAGAAAACATAATGTTTTAGATAACATAATATCCATTTATCAAATGGACATTATGTTGACATAAAACCAACATAATGTCCAATTGGACATAAGATCATTTTTGCTCACTTAAAAACGACACAACGTCCACAAATCAAATAAATATGCTTCTTCTACTTTTAGGTTCCCGGTAAATAATAATTCTAGTTTAATATATTATTGTTTTTAAACTTATTTGCTTTTATATTTTTAAATTGGAATACTGTTGTATTATATAAAAAAACTAGAATTTTATTTATCAAGAAATTGATTGATATTTTTAGCTTTCTTTTTGTAGGACTATATGCTAAAATTTAGCAGCTAAATTTTTGCGCAGCATTAAACTATCAAAATAGTATAAAAAAACCTGTAAAACGCAAGCAAAAATTAAAATATTATTTACCAGGAAATGAAAAGGAGTATAAAAGCTAAAAAATGGCTTAATTTTTTTTCAATAGTCTTCTTTGAAATTTGATGTCTATTTTTTGACATAAAATCTATGGACAATACGTATATTTTTATGTATATTTTTAAAACGGCCTTGGTATTTTTTCTTTTTCTTATTTAATTATAGTTATTCTCGAACATTGTTATACATAAAGAATAGTTCGCTTTATACATTATTTTTGAATCAAAACTCGCATATACGTACACAGCTAACGCATACGGGTGTTTTGTTACTTCATTAATTAAAAGGGTTCACATTTCTTTCAGTTTGCTTGCACATAATTAACTTCAAGTCAGTGTTAAAGAACCTAAACAGGTTATTTAGGCAAATCGATGGAGCCTATTCCAATCTATCGAAAGTATTAAATTAAATATATTAAACTATTAATGTATTAAACTATCTAAATTAACCAATATTTTATTATAGAAATTCTAATTTTATGAAATCATTCATATACAAAACTATTAGAAATTTTGTACGGTAATATCAAAAATCTAGTAATATTTATATATTTTACGAATAAGGGTATGGTATTTGGGACCTACGAAATTCAAATATGTTATTTACATTTTTAAAATAAAACGCGGCAAGAAATATGAGTATTAGACCAGAATTTCTGGAAGCCAGTAGCATTCATATTTTAAAATATTATAGAAAAAAGGAACTTATAATATTTTAAATTATCCTATTATTGTCATAGATAAATATTTGTTCAAAAATTACGAAATCTGCTGATCGATTTATCAAACAACTTTTATAAAAGAAACAAATAAATAAATAATATAAATTTTTATTACCTAAAGGCATTTTGATATTTAAGAAAACATATCTTTTATTGCATAACATTTTTTTTCAGTTGAACAACAATAAGTTTCAAAGTTATTATATACTATGGTTCAGAGTAAAATTGCAATAAATATCCTTGAAACGATCCGAAAATCATTCAAGATTTGAATATATGTACAATCAATACCTTCAACCCAATCTGAAGTTAACTTTCGAGAATATAATATGGTCCAAATGATCCAACATTTTAATCAATAAAGCCGACTGAATTATTCGTAGATAAGGAATGCAACTTCCGGAATTCTCGGTTCTAAGATTCCCGGGAATCCCGAAAATATTTAGGAACCGGAATCGAAAATCGTTGGAACCAAAAATTTTATTTTAGTCTCTGAACCGAGTATCTTCCATTTTTTTATTTCTAAATTATTGTTTTGATTGTATTACATTATTTACTTAATAATAATATTTTTTAAAATAAAGTTATTTATCATTGTGCTTAGTGCATTGCTTACTGCAACAATTTAATATTTATAATTTTTAAAGATGTAATACTTTTCAGTAATAGAATTTGTAAGCAGATATAGTGCGCCCAGAAGTAAAATTGCTACGTTTTTTATGGAAGCAAGAATCAAATTTTTAAGTTTTATATAAATAATAAATAAAAGTGGTAAAAATGCATGGGTGACAGCAAAAACATGTTTCGTTATTTTAAAATATTTGATTACCTCAAAGATCAAATTTATGCGATTTCTAATAAATCTTACTTCTTTTAAAAATCTTCTTTTCAGATCGTAATGCAATCTAAAAAAATAGTACATTTAATAGATTAATAAATGTTTAAATAAAAAATATACCCAAAGCTTTTAGTGTGTTTTTCTTATTACCTTTTTTAATTAAATTACATTTAGGTAGATAAAGCTAAAAAAATTTAGATTTTATTAATTTATAATGAAATATTTATTTTAAACAGAATGTGATCAATTGGTTTTTAATTGGTTGTGTTTTCATAAAGTATATTCATATCCAAAGAATATTCTTTGACCACATATTCAATGAAACTGTAAACCAAGAACAAAATAAACCAAATTAGGTCTATTTTTTCAAAGAGGTTAATAGTTAGAAATAAAACGTGATGCCAACAATTCAACTGAATGTCAGTTTCAATTGTGTGTACAAGCGCTTGCATGTATGTGTTTTAACTAAAGCAGTGGCGTAATAAAATATTGTTAAAGGGTGCATTTGTGACTTGTATCTCAAGCAAAAAGCGCATTGACCACCTCTGTCAAACCGGCATTTTGATTTTAAAACTATCACATTTTGATCTGCTTCAAAGTTTAGCTGACAAATTAGAACAAAAAAATGATTACTTCCCCTCATTAATAATCTCTTTGATTTTTTTACTCAGATGGATTATTTTCATAACAAAAAAACTTCAGGTTAAATTTGTATTTCATAAGAAACACAAGTATTATTGTACTAATATATAAATATAAATTTCAATGTAATAAATTTATATATAAAATATTATATATATTAAAATATAATATATAAATTATTTATTAAAATAAATACGACTGAAAAAAAACATCCTGTTTATAAAAAGTAATTACTGGTTAACCCTCGGATTAGCGATGAGGTCTAGCCAGACCTATTTTACATTTATAACATAGCAACTTTTTGGTCACTGCTAATCCTAGGGTTAAACGGTTGTCCATGCATAAAAACGAGTATTTCCTAGAATTCCTGGGAATTAAAAATATTGTTCCCGGTTTTTCCGGGAGTACTTTTTAATAAATCCAAGAATCTGAACTTCATCCGGTTCCACGTTTAGACCAGGAAATCACACAAGAAATCGCTACACGGTAGTTACTCACCGGTTCTCTGAACCAACGTCATAGGTTGTTGTTAATACGTAGTCGGTTTTTCTCTTAAATTAAACCATCTACAAGTTTATAATTCAAGTATATGGTTATTTCGAAATTCAACATATATATTTTTACATTCGGAGAACAGGTTGTTTTGCAGCAACTGTTTTTTTAGTTTAAAATTTATAATGTAAATGTTTTTGTACTAAATTATATACCATACATTTTCATATATATATATATAGCAATATTTTAATTAGTATATACATATCTATATTTATCTAATTTTTAATAATTTTTTTCCAAGAATAAGGCAAAAAAGAGAAATTAGAAAGTGGAGGTGTTTGACTTTGGCATTCAGCAGTAATGCATCGAAATATTCACACAGTTTACACGGAAGGTGCACCAAAACATGTTTTCAAAAAATTCTAAATTCCAATAAGTATTAACCGCGATGAAATACCGTTAGCATGGTACGAGTGTGGAATCAAGTACCTTCCGAACGACCACCGTTGCTGCTGCACAATACGTTTCGATGTATGCTTCACATGTTTATTCACAATTCACACACCACACGGCGTTTTTGTGTGTACGTGACTTTTTCCTTCTTATGAATGGTGACGTCGCGACGTATGTGTGTGTGTGTATGGATCGCTCTCTACGTCGTTGCCGCAAACTATTTCCTTTTTGATATAGAAAACACGAGGTAGCAACACCTGATAAGTGACCTGTCTATATGGTATATCTTAAGATAATTTTAAATTCCAATTTAATTACACAATTACAGTCAGCAATTCGATTGTGTAATGATTTTGCGGGTGATAGTCGCCGCGCTTATAATTTATCGCTGTGCACTTCACGCCGAACATTGAGATACCTCGTGCTTTTTTTATAATAAATAATACTTATATATAATTACAAACGCATATAAAAAACGATTATCGCGTAGCCAGATAGATAGTACACATATACAGAACTACAACAACAATAGCTCTTACCCCAAGATGACATAACAGTTTCATTGAGTACTCCTAATAATAGCACCGATAGAATTGTCAGGAACGTTGAGCACATTTCCATTTTGGCTGGATGTGCGGGCTCGCAAGTTCATTCAAAAGGTAATCCCAGAAATAAATGTATTCGACGGACGGTTGTTGAGCGAAGGTGATAAATAAGAGACACACAGCACAGTTCTATTGAATTATATATTTTGAAAATTAAAAAAAATGTAGGATTGAAAAACGGATTGGTGTGCGAACGCAATCGCGCGAGCGTTCTCGGTATACGTGTATTAGTGTGTGTGCGTACGTGTTGTCGCGACGTGCTTCCGAGCTAAACTGATCGAATTGAGAGCGGTGCCGACGGGAGTTATCAAATCGACATTCGGAGAGCGCAAAAAATGATAACATATTGTTTCGATTTCGCGGACGTTTTTTCCCACCATTATTTATAGCTGCTAATTGTTGATTTGCGTATACAACCACAATGTCCACGAACACACCATCATCAGCTTCAGCACATTCAAATTTGACAATTTCCAATCTAATTGGTATTTCTTGCTTGTTTATGCTTGTTTGAGCGGGTGCGTGATTACGATGGCTCAACTCTAGTCTGTACTCTGTAGAGCAAGTCGAGTATGCTCTGGCTCTCCGTAGCTCGTTTGATTTTGACAGTAAGTAAATCTAATGTCACACTGTAAGAGTTGCCATACTAAAATATTAAAAAAATATGATATTATATTATTATTATTATTTCTTATGCTGAGATTGTAATTTCTGTTGCCTGTTGGTTTGTCTTGAATCTTTATTACAGTTTATCCTCTGAATATCCGTATTTATATTAAAAATATTACTCATTTATTTCTGAAATTTACTGTAACATTTAGATGTTTTAGTTTATATACATTACATACTAAAATCATAATCTTATACATAAAATATAAATTCCAATGACCATATTTTTAAACGTAAATATACAAGAAGTATAAAATCAATATTAAAACTTATAAACACATATGAACATTTTATTATTTTATTACACTTATTTATTTAGATATGACATTAGTTTATATATAAAAAAAATAAATATATTTATATATATATATTAAACAAGTATTACGAGTGTTCATTTTGACATACAAAGTTAGCCCAAGGATTTTCTTTTCTTTCAAAAATTAAACCACTTTTTGAACTGGGTTAAAAATGATACCTAATGATTTAACCTTATTTGTTCTTTGTTTAAATTCCAATAAGATTTTTATGTTAAAAGAAACTGAAACTGCGATTATTGACACATTAAAACATTCCAAACGCAACCCAACAGTAAAATGCTTATATATTTTGTTATGGGTGGAATGCAAGGACGATATATATGATGGACGCGGCGTAATGAAATTTTATATGGGGATTGCGTAAAAAAAGTGTCCGAGGAAAGTGACAGTTGGCAATCTGAAATGGTCGTCTTATGTAAAGACAGCTCGATTTCCTTTACCAAATTACAACAACAAAAAACGTAATTTTAAATCGATGATTTTTGAGAATTTTAGTTATTTTAATAAAAACAAATATGGTGCACTGTGTTGCTGTTGGTTGCCGAAGCTATTGATGGAATTATGAGTCTGGCGTTTCATTTTTCACGTAGGTACAAATATTGTTTTCATATTCGTCTTTAACCTCATTTTTTGTAAAATCCATTGGCGTATCATTATAAAATGTATTTATATATACATCACATATTATCCATTTATGTGTTTGGTTTAATTACAGCTCTTCGCAGGCAGCAGTTAGTATCTTCTTCGATTATCTGCAAAGTACATTTTAGGCAAAACATTCGCCTATGGGATTCATCGAAAACTATTATCGTGTTATTTATATAGGTGATTTAATCATATATTTTGTTGTACTTTAGTATATAATACGTTTTTGTGAGACTTATATTTTTTTGCTTTTATTTTAGTTCATCCATTGATCCAGAAAACCATCGGCAGAATGTGGTAACTTTAATTATATTTAAATATTGTTAATTGATGTAGTTTAATTAGTTACAACAGATGAGTGTACATATACCTATGGCCAAGGCTATGACTAATATAACAACATTTACTGTTACGATCAGCAGTGTTTTTGTATTCATACTTATATCTACTTAAAACTTCATAAAAATTATAAATTTATGTATATGTAGAATCCAATAATAAATAATTTATTTATACATTTGATTTATAAAAAAAGTTTAATATGTATTTAATATGTATTTTTTATTTATTAAAAGCTAGTGTAGCAGCATACGAAGAATTGTGAGCCTGCTGATTATATCGAGAAGCGTTGTTTTATGTATTACATATATTTTTGTTGCTCGTTATAGCAAAGAAGCGTTCATAAAAAATGGCAAATTATATTATTATCAAACAAATATTACAAATATATCAAAGGGTGATTGCAATTTACCCTGCCCCCACACTTAAATATTTTGACAACGCTACTGCTGAAATAGAACTGTCATAAGACGACCAGAATCAGACACTTTTTTTTACATACGCCGCCTCCACGTTACTCCGTGAGTTCAACACGTGCAGATCAATGGAAATGTGTGTTTTCTGTTTTGTGTGACGTTTAAAATGTCAAAATGAAAACATTGCAAATATGTTAGTTACATAGTTGACACATAGATGGCGCTGTGCCACTCAAATGGTTGCGTTCTGTAATTGTGTTGTAATTTTGACGATGTCGATGTAAACATAATTTTATTATATTATTATTTTTATATAATATTATATTTCTATTATTATATTTT
>JAAAKO020029639.1:0-29574 GCA_010015015.2 Bolitophila cinerea
CATGCTCGGTTTCATGAAGAGAATCTGCACTGATTTCGTAGACTTAAAAGCACTAAAAAGCGTGTATTGTGCTCATGAAAGATAACATTTAGAATACGGATCAGTTGTATGGAATCCATGTTACGCAGTTCATTCTAAAAGATTGGAATCTATACAGAAGAAATGTATTCTGTATGTTCTGCGCGGTGTTGTTTCCTGACCGTTGTCAACGTTTGGCTTTAGAATCTCTTTCAGACAGACGACGTAATGCTGAAGTTTTCTTTTTATTTGATTTGTTGTCAGGTCGCACAGATGCGCCAAATTTGCTGTCACTTATAGACTTTAATGCCCCTTTCAGAGTTACACGTACGCAGAATTTTCTTGGAGTTAAACAGCACAGAACTTTATATGGGAACTCTGAGCCTATGAATAGAATGTCTGAATATTTCAACCGCTTTTCCAATTATTTTGATTTTATGATTTCGCGTGACGCGTTCCGGCAAAGCATCAAATCCACCTCTATACCCTGATTCTTGGGTATATTTTACAAGTACTGCCTTTTTCAGCACTATAAGCCGTGTGATGGAAAGTTCATGATCTCTTATTAAATGTTTCGATAGTTATCCTTGTTTTAAGATCTTAGTTTATTATTATATGTATAACTGTTTTTATAATTTTTATCTTCATTTTTTTTGGTTATAAATTTTTCATGTACAGGCATTGAATCAATAAATGGTCAGTTGGCTTCGGCTGTTGACGTCGCAAAAATAAAATCTCCAGGTAAGCTTCTTTTTTCTTATAAATGAGGTTATGTAAATTTTGTTTTTATTTTAGAGATGCGTACAATCAATTTGATGTATGTATACGCTCAAAGAGAGGAAGGGCCTGGTTATCTGCCATCACACCAACGTGGCGTATGTTTCAGTCACTTTTTGTCTGGTATTGTGTTTTTTGAATCTAAACGCGGCTCGAAACTGACATAGGTATCCCGAGCAATTTGCTAATGGATACATGTTTAGTGCGTTTATTCGAAGTCCCATAAAAGTGAAAGTATATTTATTATTCTATATTTTAGTAGAGGAATTCAAATCAACAGAACTAACCGCGTTAGCAGCGTAGGCCACGTCATATACAATTGCTTGCGAATTGCAGAAGTATAACATGGAAATGATTTGTAGTTAAATGACTAATACTTACATTTTAAAATAAAAATATTATCCTAAAATAAACCTTTATTTAATTGTTTTATGATCTTTTGTAACTTTTACTCGTTGAATGTTTTCTTTTGAATAAAAATCAAATGTTTAAATCATTTAATTATAAGAAATTATACCTTGTAATTATAAGTTATTTTAATAGTCTAAACCGGTACAATATGGTACAATAATGGTATATGTTTAGCAGAAATTAGAAACTAAATAACGGTTTTCCAAATGTTTTTGTTTTGTCCAAACCTCGGTCCAAACTGGTAGAACTTATATATTATAAAAATGAACTAAATCATTTATTTAAAAAAAATATACCTGCAAAATAAAAATGTGCGTGCCGAAATGTGCACGCCGAAGTGTGGGTGCCGAAACAGCCGCAAACCGTATATTCTGTAACCAATTTTTATTGTCTTGACTGTGTGGCAGAGTTCAACGTATATCATATTATAATCAAAAAGATCATAGTGTGCGTATTGTAGAGTAATATATTCTTGTATGCTATTCGTATGTAAATGTGTTTGCAACATCTCATGTAGCGTGCGTAAGTGATGTACTATCCCATATAAAGGAACCATTGCTGACATAGGACTATTGACAAGTACATTTATGTTAAAGTCACTGATGATGTATGATTAGTATTTATTGTTTGTTTTGTAAAAATATAAACAAATTCAAAACAAATCAAAACAAAAAGCAAATTAATACTTACCAATAAAATTTTATTTATTAAATAAAATAATAGACACAAAATCATCAGCCGTTAGTACACATAACATATTTTTAATGAACCTGATCTTTCTTTTGTACGAGTACAAGTTCACAAAAGAACGATCAGTCAGCAATTGCTTATAATTCGCTAGAAAATCACATCGATCCCGTATAGACGTGCTTGGCGGTATTCGCACAATCGTTACTCTGGTTTCTCTTCAATATCGAATAAATCTTTCGCCTTTTACTAAAGATTTCCGTGGAGAGGAACACTCTAATGAGTCTAAAACGAATTTTTGTTGAGTCCGGTGAAAAGCTGGACTTCTTAATAATTAAAATTAAGAAAGTATATGAACAATCACTTTTTGTTGTGAAATTTGGTTTGGATCTTAACGATATATACAAAAGATTAAATGACACATATTGCTTAATCTCACGGGGAGTTTGATTATTTGGTTTTGTACTTAACTTTTACTTACACTAGTGGTACAGGTATTATATGTGGATGATAGGTTACTGGTACTTTTGAAGACCAATATACTGAATTTATTGGAAAGAAATGTTAGTAAAATTGAAAAATAAAACATTGGTATCTAGATTCATCATACAAAATATTAATTTTGTCAAAAGAGAAAATATGTATATATATCGTGGGCTTAAATGGAAACTACACTAAATACACTTTTTGAAAACAAAAAGAGTTATTGATGCCATTCTTTTTAAAAATACATATTTTATCATAACTATATTTATATATATATGTATGTTTATATATATATACATATATAAATATATTTTTAATTGTAAAAAATATTATTATATAAAGCAATATGATATAATAATATTCAGGATAATTCTATTTCAATTTAAATGATTATTAATTAATATTAATATTAAATATTGGTTTATAGATTTATTCAAATCAGTGATTTGGCAGTTTCCATTTGTTCATCGATTTTGTCAGATTGCATCAAATTATAATAGGATTTGCATCTAGAATACCCAAAGTGTATTACTTTTTTTTCGTTGGTGCAGCTGTGATTTCAAAATTATTTTTACTTTTATAAATCTATGAAAAAACTAAAATTTAGTTTTCAATTATATGCGACATCTACATTTAAATAGAAGTAAGAATATTATTAAGAAACGAACGCCATCTAGGTAAAGTCGTATAGTTTAGGCGACTTTTTCAATCAGCTGGTTTTTGGGCGATTTATTATAAACTGACGTTTAAATTAAACATAAAATAGATTTCAGATTTCAGATTTGTTTGTTTGCAGTTTTTGGTTTTCGTAGTTAATTTCTTGATAAATAATTATTAAGATAGCATTGTACACAAAAGTGTCTTATTTAGTTTAGAAATAATTTTGCTACAAAGCTACAGTGGCCGTCAATATGCACGATGCCTACATGGTATTTCCACCAGCTACGATTCTAGTGCACATCGAATCGATCACAAGCTACGGTGGGTGTTTTCTCTCTGTTTACATTTTTTTCGTCTTCTCACAACAACGTCGCAATATATTAATCATCCCATTTCGCAATCATACAGATAAAAATGTGATTCTGGGCACGCGACAGGGTCACCTGCTCATGTACGCTGTCGAGCAAAACCCGAACGACCGGAAAATGGAACTGCAATTGTTGCAGTATGACAAGAACTTTAGCAAGAAACCCATCCTTCAAATAGAAGTAATACCCGAGTATCAGTTGCTGTTCAGTCTGTCCGACGGTGTTGTCAGCGTGAACGATACCAGTCGCCATAATTTTCCGCTAGTGCACTGTGCCACCAAGACAAAGGGCGCTACGATCTTTGCGCTGGACGTGAATCGCTCGAAATCGCTGACCGGTGAAACGGCCTTAGTCGTTCGTATGTGTGTGGCCATCAAGCGACGCCTGCAGTTCTACTACTGGAAACATGGCGAGTTTCTGGACTTTGCCGAGGACATCGAAATGAATGATGTGCCACGCGCTATTGTCTGGTCCGAGAATACGATTTGCATTGGCTTTAAAACCGAGTACGTTATGTACGATGTGAGTGTTTTTCTTTGAATTCGTACGTGTGCTGAATATATATCAATGTACTAAGGACTACAAACAGATTACAGGCACACCGGAAAAACAAGATCTATTTCCGACTAGCTCATCGCGTAGTGTTGATCCATGCATCACGCTGATCGGTGGCAGTTTTGCAGTCACCAAAGACGAGTTTTTGATTGCTGTTGATCCCAAGGCAAAACTACTAAAAGATGCTCCCGCCGCTGCGGGAAGTATGCAAGCGCCGACTGCTACCAGTAATGTTCCATTCAAGTCTCTGGCCTGGTCACAGTCGCTGCAAATGATTGGTATGTTAAACAGAATTATAAATAATGAATCTCTCTCTAGAAAGGCTAATTCTTTTCTAAATAGTTTGGGATGAACCGTACGCCTTAGCTCTTGTTAACAATACACTCGAGGTGCGTGTTCTAGAGTCATCTGGCTCAGACACGTTAATCCAGAAGCTGCCGGAATTGCAAAAAGTACGCATGTTGATTCGATCCAAACAGGGTTTGCTATTTGCGGCATCTGCCAGTACGCTGTGGTGCATTCAGATTGTTGATATTCCAAAGCAGCGTCAGAATCTTCTTCAACAGAAGAAATTTCAATTAGCGCTCCAACTAACGGTATTCATATACATATTTTTAGCCCATTTATAATTTTACTCAAACCTATTTCACTGCGAATCTAGAATATCTCGGACGAAAGCGACGAAGAAAAAAAGAAAATGAAGCACCAGATTCAAACTCTCTATGCATTCGATTTGTTTGCCAATAAACGTTTCAAAGAGTCCATGAATGAGTTCACCAAACTCGGAACCGATGCATACGATGTGATCCGTTTGTTTCCCGATCTACTGCCACAGGATTCAGGAAAGGGTTTCGGTACGGTGGTGGCACCTTTAACTGCTCCTGTGACACCAAGCACTACGTCAAATCTACAGAAACTCGAAGACCGCGATTTGGAAAACGGACTGCTGGCACTCATTGACTACCTCATCGATAGAAGGTATAATCTGCAGAAAGACCAATCAAACGCAAAACCATCTGGCAAAACGTTATTGTCTATCATTGACACGACACTCCTTAAGTGCTATTTACAGACTAACGAATCGTTTGTTGCTTCGTTGCTGCGTCTGAACAACTGTCATCTCGAGGAGTCCGAGAAAACACTGAAAAAATATCAAAAGTACGTTGAACTAATTAT
The DNA here is from genome assembly GCA_010015015.2 of Bolitophila cinerea. Taxonomy (NCBI): domain Eukaryota; kingdom Metazoa; phylum Arthropoda; class Insecta; order Diptera; family Mycetophilidae; genus Bolitophila; species Bolitophila cinerea. The sequence continues at coordinate 5,139 of JAAAKO020029639.1, forward strand.
ACTGTATCAAACGAAGGGACACCACAAGAAAGCACTGCAATTACTTCAGTCCCAAGCGGATCTACCAAACTCACCGTTGGCCGGACACGAGCGTACCATTCAGTACTTACAGCATCTGGGCACCGAGAATAAACAGCTGATCTTTGAATTTGCTGGCTGGGTACTGGAAAAGCATCCTGAAGATGGTTTGAAGGTATTCACTGAAGATATTCATGAGATTGAAATCTTGCCACGTGCCGAAGTACTCGACTATCTGCTGAAGAGTCACAAGAGTCTCGTTGTGTCATATCTGGAGCACATCATAGATGCGTGGAAAGAAAAGGTGCCGATGTTCCATAATATTTTGATTCAGCAGTACCGTGATCAGATTGATATGTTACACATGGAAATAAAGAACAGTCCAACAGCCGCCGGAGTGGATAAGTCAGTGTATACATATTTTTACTTCAAAATAATAATTTAAAATCATATGTATTTTTATAGTCACAAACAGATTCAACTCGATGAGGCTCGTCTTAAACTCCTCGATTTTCTTCGCAATTCCAGTAAGTACTCACCCGAGAACATGCTCAAGTATTTCCCGTACAACGACATGTTTGAGGAACGGGCCATCATTCTCGGAAAACTGGGCAAACACGAAAAAGCACTGGCCATCTACTTGCAAATCTTAGGCGATATCGAAAAGGCCACAACCTACTGTGAAACAGTATACCAAACGGATCCGAATAACCTGGACATTTACGTGCTGCTGGTGCGTTTGCTCATCGTGCCGCCCACAGCTCCGCCGTACAGTGGCGTTGCGCTGCATCCACGCTGTCTCCAGCCAAACACAGCGGCTGTGTTGGAGCTGCTCGAGAAGAACGCCAGTAAAATGAATCCGTATGCTGTGTTGCAGATTCTCCCCGATGACATTCCGTTACTACAGTTGCGCTCGTTCCTGGAGATGGCACTACATCAGCAACTCGAGCAACGTCGACAGAATCAAGTGCTGAAGGGTTTGCTGTACGCTGAGAATCTGCAGGCGCAAGAGCAACGCATGCACCACGAATCGAAGAGCTGTCTGATCACTGAATTCAGTGTTTGTCCGGTGTGCAAAAAGCGCTTCACGAATCAATGTGCATTCGTACGCTATCCGGACGGCAAGATCGTGCATTTCTCGTGTCAGGAAAAACCCTAAAAACAGTGAAATTTATATTTATTATATCCTTTTAAATTTTATATGCTTGATTGATAAACACACACTCATAAACTTCCTTTATATGAATACACATTCATTTTATATTAAATATTCTTTTATAATAATAATAATAATAATATTTTATTTATTTTTAATCAACTTTAATTGGTTACTCAATTAAACAATAAGGATTGTTAATGGTTTGTGAGGAGTTAGTGATTAAAATACAAATTAAATAACTCAAATATAGGATTGACGTAGATCTTTTTTTGTTATTTCGCCTCTCTAAACCGATGGTCCAAAGAATGTTTTCAATACTTCACAAGTCTGAAATACTATTAACATATTATAACTATACTATGTATAGTTATAATATGCTATTATTGATGAGGGGATGGGGACCGTCTCACAGACACTTTCTAGTCCAGCACGTATGCCACTAGGAGGGCCCATTTTACTAAGCCCATGGGCCTTGTGTTATGTTATTTGCTTTCGCAAAAAACAAGCAGAATGGTAGCAAAAAATAAGTGGAAGACTAGCAAAAATTATAATATAACTTTAAAAAATACTATTATTTTTTGTATTTGATACTTTTGTTGTATTTGTGTTTCTGTTTTTATAATATTTAAAAAAACATTTAAGTAAAAAACTAAAAAATAAATTATGAAAGAACACAATTTCAGAAAATATATTCACTTTTTAAATTCTGGTGTGACACAAACAGGAAATTATGACGCCACAGAATTTTTGAATTTAAATTGAAAGAATTTATTAATTGTTGAAATTTTATATTTTAAAAATTCTGTCGCGTCAGTATTTTTTAAATCTTTGTTTAGAAATTGTGAGACTACGCCCATTTTTTGTCATTTTCAAACATTCAAAAACCCATGGGCATTATGTCTCGTATAAACCAACACAAAGCCCATGGGCCTTATGTCTGGTTGAAACGGACATAAGGCCCATGTCAAAACGGACAAAAGACCCATGAGCTTCATATCCGTTTTGATTGGGACATAAGGCCCATGGAAAGAAAAAATAATCTTTGCATCCCGGTTTAGTTTTTTTAATTAGGCCGGGTTTTTTCGGATATAAACTTATTTATGCAAATTTGCTTATATTTATCCCAAATGGCCTATTACAAAGTCCGAATTATTTTTATTAGATAGTAACTAAAAAATAAAAAGAAAAGACCGCTTTATCTTTTTTGGTTTACGCAGAATTTTTTTACAGAGATTTTATTTTATTTCAATGTGTACTATATTGAACTACTCTCCGACAACTGATTTTCATATCTAGTATCTAGATAACTATTTCTAGTATCTCATATATGTATTTTAAATAAAAGAATAAATAAATAATAAATAATTCATAACAATGAGCTATATGTCAAAATAAGTTTTTCTTATATAATTAAAACTTTATTATGTTCAGTAGAATATCTAGTATAGAATAGAAGCCTGTGTCTCGGAAATTCCTCTCTTGCTTAATATTCAGAAGAAAACCTCACCAAAGGTTTAACTTACTTCATTTTTTTTTTTATCTTTTTAGTAAATATCGAAAGAGCACATGATATTGTATTGTACTGTGTATTTTTTTTGGTATATGTGTTTTCATGTATTTGTGTCACTCTTGTTTTGGCAGCTGGGTTGAGCGGACGTGTTTTTGCGCGTTCAACCCAATGTCTTTGACTTTTTATGTTTTTTGGTAAAATTTATATTTTTGATGACTTGCGTGAACCCGGCCCAATCCGCCGAGTCGGAGCCAGGGCAAGTGGGAAGGTGAGGCGTTCCTGAAAGGTAACTGGCGCCGCACCCGTCAGGTGCAAAGCCTCACTTCCGCAAGTTCCCACAGAACAGTATCTCCTCATGTTTTTGGCCGTGGGAAAGGTCGGTTACCATTTCGGTTATTAAATAAAACACATCGATACACCCTCCCATTTATATTGTTTTACATCATTTAGTTATTATTTATTAAATATTTGTTTATAAGTTTATATAGTTTTATTTATTCTGTTTACAATATTACAATACAATAATTTTTATTTTCGTAAGTGGTATAAATACATACATTTATCATTTATTTATCATATCCATATTTATTTATTATATTGTTATCCAGCCCAACCTTTTTGCTAATATATAAATATTTGTATGTGTATAAATTGTTTTGACAATTCATTAGAAATTGTCGTATATCTCACTCAAAACCCAACAGCATGTATAATGGAGAAAAAAAAGCGGGGGTAGGGGTGTTTAGGAAATGGGGTGATAAAGCTTATTATGTGTCCATCACAGTATAAATATAGTTGGCATAGAAATCAACAAACACAAGAGAAAAAACGTATAATATACAAAAATAAATGATAACGTCGTCTCAACTTTGATGAGTACTACAAAAACACGATTTGATTAGGACAGATTAAGATTTTTTTTTAATAATTGAAATTTTAAATGAAAGCCAATGCGCAAAAAAGGAAATACACAATTTGGTAAAGAGGAATATTTTTAGGCAGAACTTTTAGGGATTATATGATTCACTAGTTGAACTTACTCTCCGACAGGATAATCACGATTTCGGTATAGTTTTTGTATTTATAAATTGACATAAAAATGGAAAATGACCTCTATTTTTTCGGATAATACTTAAAGAAGTTATTGTGTGTGTTCCAGATACATACAAAGCAGGAGAGCTAGGATATAAAGTACTATATTTGTATAGTCTATCTATTGTTGGTAGTTTCCGCCGGTGAACTGGTTGGGATTGTAAAACTGAGTTCCGCCCTGCAAAGATAATAAAACAGTAGAATTAATAAATTGTTATTAACATATTTTCAAAATTTAGACAAATTAGTAGATAAAAATCAATTTACAAGAGAAAAACACCTTCAATCTACATTGGCAGCATTTCATCAGCATCAAAGTCTTCGTCGGACTCTTCCTTAAACGAGCTGTGCTTAATTTTCCCGGTTCGAGGTCGTTCCGCTGGCGGTCCCAGCGGATCCGTGTACGACACAACCATCGGTGGTGAGGCCTCTGCATCGGCGTGACTCGACGGACTTGACGAACTTGTCTCGCCCGAGCCACCAATCTGTGACGACCGTCCACTCTGGCGCTGCTTTCGCGTTTTGCCAGTCGAAGTGGTCGTCGGACGACTACTACCAATCCGCTGGCGTGTCTCCTTCAGTTTCTCTAGCCGCTGAAACTCATTAAAGTACTTCTGATACAATTCGTCCATGTTCAGGGTTTGCGTTAGATGAATCAGTGCCCGATAACAGTCCACATTCTCGGGAAATTGCTTTAGAATATTCTGAAATAACTGCAATGACTTCTGTGCGTTACCGATCCGTCGAAAACAGCCTGCGATGCGTAGCAAAAAATACGGATCGCTTGGTTTGGCCAGCACAGCTTTCTCATAGTAGACGATTGCCTTTTCGGCCACCTGCAAATCAATATAGTGTGATCCTAGCCAGGCAATCGACTGCAGACTAGACGGATACGCACGGTAGGCTTCATTCTGGTACTGAAACGCTTGTTGGCGATCTCCCTCAGCCTCTGACATTTCAGCGATCTTCTGAAATACGCCCGGATCCATGTGCACCGTGCCCAGCAACTGTACATACCATTCCAGTGCTCCACTTGTGTCTCCCAGTAGCTCATACAAACTGGCCATCTGATAGATCACATGCGGATGGTGACTGTGCGCTGCAGACATATGAATCTTGCGAAAATAATTCAAAGCTACCTCAAAGTCTCCCATGCGCTTGCACACCAGTCCAAGATTGTAGATACCCTCAAAGCACATTGCATCAATCTCGACGGCACTCTCAAAATACGCTTTAGCCTGTTCCAGATCCTCGCGCACCATCTCACACACTCCGCTGTTCACAAACGTTGCTGGATTGTACGAGTCCATCTCACGACAAATCTCTGCGTATTTAATCGCATTCAGCATATCCCGCATCTGGACATAGATAAAGGTTAGATTGATCACAGCATTCGCTGCTATGGCCGGTTCCTTTTTCTCATAATACTTAAGCGTTTCAATGGCTTGCGTCACGTCATGCTGTTTCAGGTACATAATAGCTTTGTTTAGCTCAAGCTCATTGGCAAGTGTCGGGTAGCTAGAGCTCTTGATGATCTCCACACACCAGGTATACCCTTCGTTAAATGTTTCATCAATCACAGCCGATATCAGATTAGCTGACATCAAAATATTCTTCTCAGCCAAATGTTTGCGAGAATTCTCCAGCTTCGACAGTTCGTCCGACTTCACCACATCCACAATGTACTGATACGATGGATTGTTTATTGCGTTTGGCATCACCTTCTGGTCCTCGTCTAATTCTATCTGAACCTCGAGCAGTAGCTGAAAAGCACGCTTCATCTTGTCCGTATCACCAAGCGCATAGTAGCACAGAATCAGATGCAGGCCACACTTGAGATCGGCACGTTCGGACATAATAAACTCAAAACTACTGGCGGCGTCCGAGTACTGACCCATTTTTATGAACAATACACCAATGTTATGGCTGATTTTCAATCGCAACTCTTTCTGATTACTCGGCACCTGATCCAAAGCCATGCGATACATTTTAATCGCTTTCGGATACATTCCCAGCTCAAAGTAAATGTTTCCCATGTTAATCTTTAGTCGATTTACGTTTGGATACATTTTATTCTTTGTCATCTGTGTGTAGGTGTTTAGAGCCTCCACGTACATTTTATTCTTGGCATAGATATTAGCCATATTAAACAGAACCAAAAAAGTAAGATCAAAATTATGGTAGCTACTGCCACCGTTTTGATCACGCAATCGCAACAGTGTACGATCTAGTGAAGTGGCCTCTTTAGCCTTGTTCAGGGCACCCGAGATATCGGGCGCAGCACGTGTACTGTCCAACATCGATTCCTCTAGCAGATAAAGGATTTTGTTTTCGAGACCCTTGTACTTCTCTTCGGGCAGTTCGGGTCGCTTAGCATCGAGCACGATGGTTTTTTTGACAGCACTGCGTTGATGCAGCAGTGGATCAAAGATGCGTCCAGCCTCCGAGGTGTAACCGACCGCACGAATTGCTGTCGAAGGTCTGCCAATGGTACGCTCTCCGGTGCCACCGATCGCCGAGGAGCGCAGCAGGCGTGAAGCGGTCTCGCCACCACGACCAAAGTCGTACTTCGGAGTGGCCATTCGTTTGCCGTAGCTGGACACCTTCAGGGCACTCTGAAATGCCTCGTCATGATCTTTGTCGTAGTCGAACAGTTCGGGTGGATTCTGCTGGAATCCAGCGTAGATGTCTGTTGATTCGTCCGTAGCCCTGGGACCAGTTCCATAGTTGAAACTCATTTTTGAATTTATGAAAATTGAATTCCGTATGTTTTACTGTTTTTGTTTTACTGTAAATAATAAATATGCTAATGGATACGATGGCCCAAACAAATTGTTGCTATGGCAATTTCATGGAAAAGTCATGTATTTTGTTTTGAGCATGAGTTTAGTCGATAAAGTAGACTAGGTGTACGCATTTTACCATGGATTCTACCATGGATTGTACCATGGACTGTTACTTTAATTTAAGTAAAAAAAGAACTATATCAAATCTTAGTCTTAGTAATTAGTCCTACTTTTCTAATTGATTTAGAATAAGGATTTTTATTTAGATTGACGCAAATCTATTAGATTTTAAGAATATCTGTAGTTTTTTGGGGTGAACAGCAATCTTTGGCTACATTTAAAATAATACATTTTTGCGAATGCAGTCTGCATCAAATATGAGGGCAAGATTGTATTTATAATAAAGGGCAAGCACAACCACTCGACTGCATCAGACGTCTGAATGAGCTATTACGTGTAATCTGCGTCTGAATACATTAGATGCTAGATTTAAATAATACTAAAATGCGAGCAGAGAGGATCATCGCCTGCTAACGTCTGCTTCAGTCAATGTTTGCGATCTGCTCGCACTTCAGTACGAATACATTCTTGCATTTCATGTCTGCAAACGCAAAAATCAGACACAGATTACATGTGTGCCCGAAAAACCGAAATTTTTGGATAAATTAATGAAAAATTAAATAAAAAAAAGATAAATTGATGAAAATTCGTATTTTTTTAAGATATTCTTTAAGACAAAACAATTTTCGACAGAAAATACGATTAACATAAATAGCAAACAGCAAATAAAAAAAAATTAAATAAGATACGGTAAAATAAGTTAAGTCAAGCTGGCAACCGCAAGGTGGCGTGAATAATGCTGGTGGCTCTCCGGGTCGAAAGAATTAAATACATTGTTTATACAAATTTAGTTTAAATTTATGTTTAGATTTCTTTAAATAAGGTAGATTTTTACTTTACTACAAAAAATATTATTTTATTATCTAGAAAAAGTCTTGTTTTAATAATTATTTAGGATCATGATTAATTAAATATATATTATGTATAATATTAAAGAAAAAAGTTATTGTATACTTACGTCAGTGGCCTGACCAGCGGGCGCAGCACCGGGCACAAAGTACGCCCCCTGCGGCACGGACGCCGGCACTAGCGGTGCCATCACTGCTTCGATCGGTTTCGAGGGAGCACCTGACGGATTGAACACGTCCACGTAGGATTTTTTCAGAGCTGCAACCACACACGGAATGTTTATTATATTGAAATAAAAATAAAAATGTGGAACGATCCAAGATCGTATAAAGTCTAGACGAAAAACTTACTTCGATTTCTTTGCATTTTAAACATATTGGATTGTAGACTAGGCGTTTTGGTGTTGGGATCAGTCGTGCCGGCACCGGGCGTTGGCATACTGCTTGGCGCAGCAATTGTATTAAAAGTACCAATTGCTGCCACCGCTGCGCCTGTCGAAGGCAGCACTGCTTCGGGCATTTCCTGTTGCTGTTCTGGGATTTGCATTGCAGGCACCACCACAGGTGCACCGGCAAACGCCGTATTCGAAATGTGCGGCATTGCAAGATCTGCCATTTTTGGTGGAGGCTTGAATTGCTCAGACTCGGCGACTTCGCCGTCAGTGTTTACCCATTTTTTCTTGTCCGAATCCCAGACAATCTGCGACAATATCATTTATATAGAAAATATTCAAAAGGTTTAGACATTATTTGCAAAAAAAGAACAAAACACTTACGGCTGGATTCTTGTCGTCAGGCAGAATCATTTGATTCTTTGGCTTCAGTGAAAGCTTATTCCACATGCCGCCGAACCAACCGCTGTTTGAGCTTGAGCTAAAAGTATGTATGCGTGTGTGTGCGTGCAAGTTATATTATATGGACTATAAATGGAATTTGAATGAGATTAGTCGAACCTTTGATTCGGATTTTTTGGAGCGCTGAGCGCGGGAGCCTGTTTACCAACAGACGACGTTTGCTGCTTGGATGACGCCGCCGACGCACTGCCACCCTCACTGCCGTTGGTCGTCGCCTGATCATCGTAATATCGGGACTTATTTGATATTGAATTCGGCATTGAAATTGCTGGTGGGGGCATCTACAAATCAAGAAAAAATGGTGAAATTAATACAGGTGGTATAAGAGAAATAGACAGTATGTACGGGCGGCAGTGCGTGTGCGATGGCGGACCGCAGAAAACATAGAACGGCGAAAGAAAACATACACATAGAAAAAAATAAAAACGACGACAATGATACACAACAGCAACAACAATATAACATGTGAGTAGTTTTTGTTTATTAGTCCTAAAAACGATACACACACGGGTAGTTAGCAGTACATAATATACAGTATTTGCGTAGGCGTATACGTAAATAAAACACACAATATAAATAACAATGACAATGTTTAGTATTACAAAATGGCGCTCCTTAAAATAAAAAAATCAAAAAACAAAAATGGAACATTACCACTTAATCTTCCCTATTTAATGTTATTTTTTAAATATAATTTATATTTTGTAATATCCAGAGATAAAAGAATAATTTTAAAAAATGCATTTTTAATCTCCCCTACATCTCTAAAAAATAATGTTTACATTAATTTACATTAAAGATTTACCAAATGTTACAGAAACGATACCTATAAAGTATCCGGTTATTAAATACATTTCGGGTCCGGACCCAAATTACAAATAAATTAAATTAATATTTTTTATAATACAATAATGTAATCACGGTAACAAAAAATTTATAGAAAAACGTTACCATATTTGTTATGTGTTAGGCACAATATCGTTTTAAGACACTATTTATTTTAACCCATTTAAAATGTCTGGCAAAAAAATTCAAATGAATTTTGTGTATGAGTGCATGTAATTTTATAAAAAAGCAAATAATATATTTTATAATCGAAGTTCAATAAATAAATAAAATAATAATACACTGTAGCTTCATTCCTGGACCCTTTAATTGTTTCTGTATTAATTAGACATATTCGATTCTATTTTTTATCGTTTTCTTTCTAATACTTGCTGTATTTCTCTATATTATATACTCTCTGAAATGTGTTCCTAGACTCGCGTGTTAGCTTTACCTCTAGATTGGCTGATCAATGTCAAACGTACGACCGGCGTACACACGACGTCGATCCTCAACGAGCCGATCGAAAGCTGCGAAACTGCGATCGTATTCGACCTTCATTTTAGCATAATTAAAACTAATGTGCTTGTCGTGTACGAGTTGCTTAATCGACACGGAGCCGTCGTCCTCATCTTCGTCGCAATCTTTAACGTTGTCATCTTCTTCGTCGTCGTCGGTGTAATCCTCGGTTATATCTCGGTCACCACAAAAACGACTAGAGATGGGATCGTCAATTGGAAATGTTCCATTGAACACAACACTTTTGGCCGTCTTCTTTGTGCGTACGCTACCGCTGCCTGCGCCTCTGCCGTGCGCAAAATTGCGTTGATTTTGAGGCCCATTTCGAAGGGCACTAGTCAAGTGCTCACGATGTGCTTGCTTGTCACGAGCTGCTACCGCTGCCAACCCCGGAATTGGCAGTAGCAGCTGCTCCTTTTCAGCGTTTGTGTAAGTAGAAGCAAACGGGCGCCGCTCGGTGCCCAATAGAACATTACGCTTACGCAATTGACTTGTGGTGCTACTTACTTCTTCGGATACGTGCCGCTCGGGCTCGGTAACAACGGGTGCTGGTGCTGGCGGAGGAGACGGACTTTTCGGTGGTATATTGTCCGAAATGAGCTGCTATTCCGTGTAATAGTGATTTGGGTTGGATTGAATATAACAAATTTTGATGATTTACAGATAATGTTCACTCACAACTATGTTTTTTTATTGTGTTTTGTTTGAATGTTTTTTTTGTGTTTTTACTAAACTAAAATAACCTTACCTCATTTTGAGCCTGTGATTGATTCCAATAGTCATAGTTTACGGCCGATTCAGTTATCGGTGCAGCTGGATCAGTGTTCCACTGCTGCTGTTGTGATTGATCCTGATAGCTGCTTTGGAATCCATAACCTTCAGATGTTGGTGCTGGATCAATGATTGACAGTGGTTGCTGAGATTGCTGCTGATTGGGATCATAGTATCCGCCACTTTTATAGGATTCGTATTGCAGTTGCTCAACGGGTGCTGCCGCAAAACTTTTTTGTTGGTAGTCCACGGATGAATTGTCCTGATAGTGAAGGTGCTGATCCGCTGCCGCTGCAGCCTGGTTAGCATTGTATTGCATATTCAATTCACTAAACTGCTGATTGATCGCATCGAATTGCTGATCAATCTGAGAGTTCAAATCATGCGTGGGTGCAACGGATTGGCTTTGCGGGTACTGCAGATGCGAAGTGGCATCATAGGCTATGTGTCCAAGCTATGAAAAAACAAATGGATAAGCTTAATTCAAGAGAATTCCATTTAAATTTACATTAAACTGTTTCAGTGTTCCCTGCAAGTCTTGCAACCATGCTTGATCCTCCATTGATTGCGGTCCAGAGTTCTGGTCGTCTTCGGAAATTCGATCCAAAACCGGATCAAAATATTTAAGTTGATCCGCCAGCGTGTACACCTGTAAATGGAAAACCATAAAAGACATAAAATAACAATCTAATCAATATAGATTATACCCTCTCGATAAACGCAGCCTCAAACTTGTCCGGATTCTTCTGAATGTGATGCGCAACCTGTTCCAGATACATCAATGACTTTAGCTGCAATCCATAGTCAAGCATTCGCGTGGCCAACAGATACTTGTACGGCTGGAAATCAACGATACTGAACTTGTCATCGTTGAGCGTGCACGCGTATTCGTACACCTCGGTCATCATTATCGCCTCGTTGGTGGCGAACTCACGGAACGACTTGTGATGCGATGTGCCCAACAGAATCAAACGAATCGCTGACGATGAGTTTGACATTAGCGCTGATTCCTGATTCACCGCCGAGAACTTGCCAAATCCAACCTGTGCCATTAAATAGCAGAACTGGGCGGCAAACAGATCGCCACGATTGTACAGCGAGTCACCGAGCGTCGTGATGGCTTTACGATCGAGCTCGGGCTTCTGGGATGTATTGGCCAAAATCATTGCCAAATGCGGACGCCAGTCACCCCATTTTTCATCCTGTATACTCTGTATTAAACAATAAAAAATAGGTTTAATATTGAAAAAACTAGTCTGTAGGAATACTCACAGTCACCGAGGACGGAGTCCGACCGCTCATCAGCTGGTACAGGGTTTGAAGTGGATCGTTTAGTGATAATTTGTTGGCAAACTTCATCATAACGTTCGCATGGGACCGTCGGTCCACCTTTGAGGCCAGGAACAGTGCGTGGCCCCAAAGATTGTGATCGGTGGCCCATTCTAAGGCTTCGTTTACATTACCGTACAGCAAATAGTTACGGAATTTATCGGTAATCTCTTCTTCGGTCTGTGGCTTGGTGGTGGTCGGTCGTGGAGTGTACACGTATCCATCGGCTTCGGACTCGACGAGAGGTTCTGTGTCTGCTGCAGGTGCTGATGACCCACCAGTCTCTGCATGGTTCGTTGTTACCGATGCACCGGAGTTCCGGCGACTCATGGTCGAGTTCTTCGAGCTGAACGACTCAAACGGAAATTCCGCCTGATTCTGAATCAGTAATTCCGAGATGTCTGTACCAACAACCATCTGAAATAATTGAAATGAAATAAATATAAATATATTTATAATGAAACATAAAAAAACGATAGTCTCACCCCATTCTGGCGCAGCAACAAAATTAGAAGATTCCACATCAATGTGTACGACGGCTTGTTGGACTGTCCCATCGAGAATAAACTACTGGTCGAATTGCCACGTGAACGCACCACGGTAGACGAAATTGGTCCTAAACGGATTTGATCCTCACAAAACTCGATCACGGTCTTCTTGTGAGTTATGCCACGCGTCAACGGACCCGGAAACAGCTGGAACAGCTTGCGCGTGCCGTCCGTAAGACCAAGATTCATAACCTTTACAACGTTCGTCACCTCGCTTGCCGAAAACTGCGGCTTGACGCACACGAGCAAACCGTTGGCCAACGATGCGGTGCAGTGATCCACCGAGAACTTACACGGCGTCAGACGATGGGATATTTGCTGCTGGGCAGCACTGCTGATATGACTGTCGCCGGTCGCATTGAAAGAGTCCAGCAGGCGCTCGGTTCTGGAAAATTGAATCGAATTAAAATGGATACAAATTAGAAAGGACTTGTTAGAAAATTAAGTCTAAGCAAAACGATGACAGTAATAACATTACACAATTTACAGTTATACACAATTGTTGAGATTATCTAGAAAAGCAAGTTAAATGGTTACGAGTTTTAGATGTACTTATTTACAAAAAAAGTATTAGCAGTGGCTTCTATCTAATAAATATACCATGGAACAAGGAAATAAAATCCAACTATTTTCACAATGAAACAAACAAATAAATAATGGGCTTAGATTTTTTGAGGTTATCTTTATCAATTTGGCTTAAAAATCTATCCAAAAAATTAAGATATTTTAAGAATTTCCTAATATAACCTTAAAATTAAGGTTTTGTGTTGTTATATTTTAAACTTTCCTACCATAATTTTTTTTTTTTTATATTATATTATATTTATATTGACAAAATGTTAACCAAACAAAATCTATCTCTAAAAATACGTTTTTAGGTTATCACTCCACTTTAAGCAAAAAAACTATGTTTTTTAAATGGTATTTAAAGGTGATTAAGGTTATACTTAAATAATTTAGACAACCAACTATCTAACTACAAAACAATGCTTCTTTTGAGGTTATCTTTACTCAAAACTTCTTTATCTATAATAATAATTAATTTTATATAAACCAAACCAATTTTTTAACTAATAATTTAAAGGCCCCTTTTTAAGAGTAACTTTACAAAAGGATAATATTATCATTACTAATTTAGTAAATCTATTATTGGTTTTTAATTATAAATAATATTCGTAACTATATTAAATATTTTATTTATTTTATAAAATCTAGCTAAATATACTGAATAAACACAAATATATTTTAAAATTTAACATGCTACCGAAAAAAAAAACAATTTTAATCAGGATTTTGCGCGGAATTACCGGAGAGAGCAAATCGGTTGCACCTTTTAAAATATGTTTAAGTGCATGATTCTATAGGAAAAAAAGCGTTTGAATGAAATCATGCTTCACTGAGTAAATAATTTATAACCGCTATTAATTGGCATATTCCGTGTCGCCATTGAGTATGACAATGTAAAAATCAATAATAATATTCTGCAGCAAGAAATAAGAAGTAACCCTTTTGAATTTTTCTACAGAGCCCTAATTGTTTAGAGTAAACTAAATGAATTACTTCTGATGTAAAATCATCAGGAAGCTTCACAAATCGGTAATGTTTTTTCGATTGTCTCCACCATTTTCTAATTTACGTATCCGGCTTGTTTTATTAGTAAAGGGCATCCAATTTAGCTTACTCCATATAATTCAATATTGTCCACCAAATAATTAAAAATCTTTTACCAAAAAAAAAATTTTTGTTCACCTAAAAATTCAAAAATGTGCTCATAATTATATAAAAATGTGCACCTACCAAGTGACGTAACCCAAACAAAAACGGTGCGCACGCAAGAGTGCGCTCAACTTTTTGCGCTTCGCGCATATTTATAAAAAAGAACAAGAGCTAATTAATTTTGTCAGATTATACTTTCTGGTTGTCATTTATGTTTTTGGAGCATGTTTTTTTCTCGGTGAAGACTGTTATTTTAATTTATTAGCACATTCATTTTATTTTAGGTGCACATTATTTTTTTAGGAGAGCCATTTATTTTATGCCTTGTCTATGACGAACGCACGCAGGTCTCAATTTGGACCCATTGTGCTCTGGCTCTCCAGCGGGGAATCGAACCCCGCTCTCCCGCGTGACGGGCGGGAGAGAAAACTTGAAAGAGCTTGAAAATCATTTTACAGTTTTTATAGATGTTAGACTTTAGAGAACGTTTTTTGATTTTTCTAAGAACTAGATAATTCAAAGCGTTTTACGAGATATTTCGTGAGACTTTATAAACTTCGACCAAAGTCACAATAAAATATCCAGTTTGTTCAAAATATAATAAAATTGTTTTTCTAGCTTAACTGAAAGATGTAAAGTCTCGATTGGTTTCAATTGGAAGATTTACTGCGAGATAGATTTTTAATACTTGTTTTCAGGAGGTACTAATTTAAAGGTAAAGGAGTTAAAAGGTCATCCAATGACCCTAAAAGCATTAACAAATTCAACAGGGAAGAGACGAAAAAGTCAAATTTAAAAATGTTAAAGTATTTAAGTAGGAAGACAGAAAAAAAAACTTTAGGGTAATAATACCAATGACGTATGCTGATTTAAGTGCCCTTTGTGTCTTTTACAATCATATACTGTCGAGAAAGTAAGTAGGAGATCAGAGTGTAGTAAAGATCATAAATATTACCCGACGATTATTTTTTATCGTGTTTTTTGGTTGTAAAAAATAAAAAAATAATGTAGTACAAAATTGACTGATTATCTACAGCAGAAAAAAAAAATTACCGAATTTCTAAGACAATAAAAATGGACCGATAACATTTTTACTATAGAATAAAATGTACTGATTGTCTTAAAAATGGATAGATTTTATACGATAGTTAAAATTGACCAATTTCCTATAATACTAAAAATGGTCCGATTTTCTAAACGTTTCTTCGATAAAAAAGGATCAATTATCTACGATATTGAATTCTCAATTGCCGTTTTCAATAAAACGCATCCCCTTCAATCGCATCTGCTCTAGATTGGCCCTATTTAATTCAATTGAAAAACTGAAACCCAAATAGAAGAATTTCAAATATCGGCGGACAATATGCAGCAGTGGAAGAGGGTGAAGCATTTTTATCAATTACTGGATGCTAATAAAATAACAAATACTATCTTCAATCCATTGGATGCAAAGAACAAAACTCTACTCGCTACTCCGAAAAGGCCTGTGCAAACCAACCAAAAAAAAAATAAACAAACAAACTGCCCCAAAATAATTACACATAAATAAAGTATTAGTAGTAGTAAGTAGAGGTTGTAGTAGCTAGCGATAATATGGTTACAGTAAAGAGAAAAAGAGAGGATGAACTCTGCACCTTGGTTCCGAGTATTCACTATGAGAGTAGTGCGATCGAGCAGCCGTCGTCACCGGAACAAGATACTGATGTGGCTGCTGCTGGTGATGCTGCATCGTTCCGTCATTCGTAGTAAAGCCACTGATGTTGTGCTCCAACAATGTCGAGCTGTGCTGCTGGCTGAATTGCTGCTGCTGACGCGGACTTGGATCGTAGTATGAAATTGATTTATGATTCTGCTGTTGATACTGCTGTCGCTGATGATGGTGCTGTAGAGCGGCTGAACGACTATACCTAAATTATGGATGAGTGCGGTTTTGGATGTAGGGACGAATAACGCATTTATAGTGGCTTAGCAGTGAATTTTTATATTCCATTTTAGATACATGAACATTTTGTAATGCTTTGCTTTGGAACGAAACATTGAATTGAATTTTGGTGCGGCTTAACAAACGATAAACAGAAACAAACACACCGAAAATAACACAAACTCTCACACAGTCACACTAAAACAATATAAACAAATAGTTTTTTGAAAAAAGTGTGTGAACTCACCTGTCCTTGTCGTTGGCCGAACTACGGCCTGAATGCACAGACTCTCGACCATCGGTGTTGGCTACCTCACCACCAGTATTGCTACCAATCGGAATCGGTTGAACCTGCTGCATCTGCTGCGCATAATATCGTTTGTACCACTCTGCGTACGCCTGCGGATTAGTGCGTCGTAACTGCTCGTAGTACTGTTGTTGCTGGTAGTACGATGAGTACTGATCGTAACCATACGCCGTTTGCGTTGGGTAGTAGCCCTGCTGTCCTCCCTGGTATCGTTTGGCGTCGCGCTCACTCGCATTGCGACTGCTCGTTCGTCGGTATTCGTCGTCGTAGTCGTAGGACCGATCGCCGCGAGCTCCGCGTTGCTTATCGGCACGCCGACGATCGGTCGCATCTCGTTCGTCTCGATAACGATCATCTACAAGAGTAATTTCAAAGTTATGGTTGGAAACATAGTTTGGACATTTTAATCATGTGGGAAGCATATAACTCTTCTTTTTTTTTTTTGTCGATCCGGATGAACAGCGGAGACGATTTGTTTTTGGTGTTTGGTGTCATTGTGTTTTTAATATTTGTCGTTACACGCTTTGATGCACTAGTGACTAGTCCATTTTAAATAATAACATTTTCGTACAATACTATAAAATATTAAATTTCGTTTTGTCATTTAATTACCATACCTATATTTTTCACGCATCTTTCTAATTAAGTTTTTTTTTGAAGAACAAATTATTTCATTTTTGCAATTAACAAATTATTTCACTGAAAGTATATTTTTAAACGATGTGATGTGATGGTTGCCGAAAAATACCCTATAATGGTTTAGGAGAGATTTATATTTAAAAATCGCCCTTTTAAATAAGAAAATGAAAGGATTAGAACCTTGGGCTTGCGGCTCAAACTTGAAATTGCGGACTTTGATATTATTCCCTCCTTAAACACACTCCCCCTAATTAAAAAACGTTTACATTTTTTTGTTATTTTAAACCTCTATTCCCTTAAGTTGGAATTTTCGGGTGTTTCATGTTAGCCCTTAAGTGGCGTAAGGAAGGTTGACATTTAAATACGATTTATTGTTTAAAATCCAATTTGAAAGACATGTTCTTGTTGTATCTTTACTTTATACTCTTACGATCTTCCAACTCAAGTTATTTAAAATATATAAATATTCACTAATAAAAATAAAAAAACTTACTAAAAAAAATCAATTAAATTAAATTATTTTATACCCACATTAAAAAAAAATTGGATATTAGGATTAAATAAACAAAATAGATTTCCAAAATAATGCTAGTAATTCATAAATCAAAAAAATAATCTTACCGGGGTCCCGTCTGCCACTGTCACGTTCACCGCCGCCACCACCGCGTCGATAGCGCGACTGTTTGTCCACGTCCAGGTCACCGCCGCCACGCCGACGTTGCCTATCAAACCGCGAATCTTCCGTCTCGTAACGTGATCCATCCGTATCATATCGGCTGTATCGATCACGATCCCTGTCCCTGCTTTCCGGACCGTATCGATCGTAATCCCGCTTGCTACGATCCCGTTCGTCTCGCTGACGGATTCCAGCACCGTTGCGCGATGAATCCTTTTTTATAAAATCCTTAGACCTATCACTGCCACCACGTTCCTTGGTGGCACGACGCTCTTGCGTTGTGTCGTCACGCACACTACCCTCGCGAGTCTCACGCGTGTACCGTCGTCGTTCCTTGTCACTGTAATAGTCCGTGTCCTCGGTCTCATCGTAACGTGTCGAATGCTTGTGGTCTTTGTCGCTACGACGTCTTCGTGATCCGGCGGCTGGTTCCTCGGAACGTCGTACAGCAGCACTGCTTCGCTGATTGTATGCGGCGTGTTTTCGATCTTTGCTGTCACTGTCGTAATCGTCGTCGTTTGCCGTTGACGGATTCGAATTGAACTTACGACTGGTAGCGGTTGTGTCCATTGTCACGTTTGACTCGACTTCCGTAAGTAGCTGTGGATTGCCTGCTACGGTGGTCGTCTGCTGAGGCTGTTGTTGCTGAACGTGTGCGATATCGTCAAGTAAATTCGCACCATCAATAGGCTCCTCACGAGTACTCTGGCGATCGTCTTCTAGATTCTCACCGTCCATGATGAGCTCACGTTGCTGCTCGGCAATGGGTAGCTCAATTGGCCCAGAACCTGTTACAACGCGTTGCTGTGGTGGAGCCGTATTTTGGGGCACGTCACTTTCACCGGGTACAAGGTATAGATTGCGATCAGAGAAGTCTGGTTGTGTTGTAGTGGGCTCAGCGACAGTTTGTGCCATTGCGTACGCAATACTGCCATTGCGTAGCGGAGCCGTCGACGAAACGGTGTCTTGACCATCGGCTTGGCGCTCAAGATTCAGCTCAGTGCCGGGCACCATACGGGCCAGACCCGGTGGTGGCTCATTCGATTGCGTTGAATGGGGATAGCGTTCGCTCCCTGCAGCCTCCGGCTGACCAAGTACGAGACGAGAGAGACCGGGTGGCGGTAGACTATCTTGGCCGTCTGGCACTGTAGCACCACCATTATTACCACCAGTTCCACCAATTGCAACGTGCTCAGTGTAGCTGTCCTCGGATAGATGACCGGTTTGCAGGTATTGATTGCGATCGTTGTGTGGTGTCACCTCATTATTTTCGATTGGATAGTACGAATTTGATTCTGGTAGTTCAATATTCTCTGGGGAGACGAGCTCTTGATTGGTGTCCGGTGATAGTGGCTCGTAAAGCGTCGCAACGGGAACAGCCGGAGCGGCGAATGAGGTTTGTGGTTGAAAGTGAGAGTTTTTATGGGCACCGGTTCGTTTGAAAGGATTGCCTGTGGCAACGTGACTGCTTGGCGGTTGTGGCAAAGCGGGTGACGTGCTGGGCAGTGGGGGTGTGGCTGTCATTGATGGAGGTGGTGGGAATTGATTGGCTACCACTGAAGGAGCATATTGTCCAGTCACCACTGTCGAATTTGATGAAGGCGGAGGCGGTTGTATCGGTTGTAAAGAGACTGCTGGATAGTTCACCGCATTCAAAGGAGTGCTAGATTGCATTGGTCTATCGGGCGTGAATAGCTCGACAGGAGGACGCTGCGTCTCTGCTTCAATCTGTTTCTGTGCCTGCTGCTGTTGCACCAAATGAACGGACTGGAATGCGACCGCTGGACCGGGTGGTAACGACGCAAATGAGGGTTGTACAAAAGACTGCTCTGTGACATTTACAGTGGGTACAACTTCCGGCATTGGTGCCTGTGATCCTGCCGGGGCGGCACGCTTTGCCGTAGGGTTCAGAGCAAATTGCTTATTAGGATTCCATGCGGGCGGAGGATTTGTAAACGTTGGCACCGCCTCAACAGGCAATACCTGCTCATCAACGACGGCGGCAGCAGCATGACTTCCTGGAATGTTTGTCGAATTACAATGAAACGGATCCTGTGGATGATAAACACTGGACTGATTTACATTTAGCGCCTGCAGAGCATGGTCAAGACTGTCTTGCTGTTGCTGCTGCGAAGGCAGCCCCTGCGTTGGTGGTGGCAACAATTCATCGTGCTGCTCGATCTGTGTATATCCTTGGTGGTATTGCGATGCGTTGCGCACGCGTCCGAATTGCGCTTCATAGCCACGGGTATGCTCCTCGGAAGTATTTGTACTGCGCGAGTCCAAGGCATCACTTTCGCCGGATCGGTCACTTGACGTGTGCGACAGTTGACTGTCCAACGACCACTGGGGCGTAAGCTGTTTACGCTCAGCGTTTAGAACTCGATTTACGGCAGGATTATTTAAAACTTGAGTATTCCTGTTATCATCAGGTTGTCTGGATTCATTATTTTCTACGGCTGGTAGAGGTTCGGGTGGTGACTGCACTGGGGTCGGCTGCTGTTGATGTTGTTGCTGATGGTAGTGAGGCTGCGGCGTTATGTGGTCATGCTCACTGGCATTGGACACATTGCGTGAGTGCTTGAGTGCAGCTTCTGGGCCGAGAGTTGGAAATAGGGTTGGTTTAGGGTCGAGCGTGGTAGAGCCAGTACTGTCGTTCCAGTTCCAATTGCCGTTTTGGTTTTGGAATGGGACAGACGTTGGTACTTGTTGTTGCTGCTGCTGGTGTTGCGGTGGCGTATACACTTGTGGAGGCTGAGCTGATGGTTGAAATTGCTGCTGGGAAGGCTGTTGGTACAGATGCTGTGGCGGCACATGAGGCTGCTGCACAAACTGCTGATTCTGCTGATTATTGGAGTTATCGTTCCAGTCAAAATCACCCCAACCATCTCCTGGTGCAGCGTTTTCGAACAACGTGCTGGCAGCCGGAAAATGTGAAGTGCTCATTGTCGTCGTCAAAGGAGGAGGAAGAACAGAAGCATTAGATAGTGCCTGCGCAGGTACGTTATTAGCGTAAAAGTGATTGGTGTTATTGTTTTGCGGAACAGGTATTGGCTGCTGTTGATTATTATAAGTCTGCTGCTGCTGCGGATTAGGACCGAGTTGCTGATGCATCTTCTGTGGTGGTGGTGGCTGTTGCGGTTGTTGTTGTTGTGGTGTTTGCCAGGCGTTTACTGCAGCCGATGCTGGTGGTGGCGATGAGTACCAGTTTGCGGCAGACACTGGCAATGCCTGACTATTTTGGTACTGGGCGTACTGATTTGTCTGTGGCGGCAACGGTGGATGCACCTGAAAATACACAGAAATCATTGAACATTAACACTTGAATAAATCTTGAAAGTAGATTTATGATAAGCGAGGAAAATGGAAAAAACATATGTCGTGTGTCATTGATAATAACAAATCAATTGAATTAACATTATTTGTATCTAAAAATAGCGTTCGCACTGGTAAAATCGTTAAGTTCTTGCCGTCGTCCCTGTCGACGACATATTTCCGAAGGGTAAACGCGTTTTTTTACCTGCTGCTGCTGAAGATGTTGATGTTGTTGTTGTTGCTGCAGTTGATGCATCATTTGCGGCGGAAAATGCTGCTGGCCCTGCACAGGTGGCGGAGGATGCTGCGGGTCGTGCGGTGCAGCCGCCATCATTTTGAAAGGGGCGGCAGTGGTGGAACTATTCGGCGACCAAAACATAACTTTTAATTAATAATAATCTCATAAAATACTGGCTGGAGGGAGCCTTCCCACAAACAACACCACAATCTCGACACAAGGTGTTTAGCCAAATGTAAGCTCGCGCGCACGACAATGTTGAACTTAAACTTAAACGCAAATTTATTTCGATAACAACACGGCACAGTGAAAAAAGGTCACGTCATGACTTTTCCTCCACCAACAGTGGCTGTCAGTTTCGCGTAGCGTAGATTTGTGTGTGTGTGTGTATGTATAGATGGGTGTGTGTGTATGTATAAATGTGATGTGTTGATCTTGATAGTATGTGTGTGTAGAAACTATTTATGTAGGTGAGAACGAAGAAAATGCAAATGCAAATTGGAAAATCGGCAGACACACAGCTGTTTGACAATGGACTATGAACGTTTTGCAAACGGGTACTCACTACGTGTACACGCACAGGCACTGTGTTTTTATCGGGGGTTGATGTTTATGGGGCACTTATCACTTTAATTGGTACACACAAAACATTCGTCGTCCGTGTGAAGAGTTGTGTTGAGATTTTTTTTCCGAATGCTCTGAATGATTGCCAACATGGAACTTTCACAAATGTATGAAGAGTCAAAAGTTGTAGTTTTTGACACCTAGATAGCGCCTGTAAGCAGTGAGTTGCGATGGATATAAACACATGGGCTGTCAAAATCGACGTTTTCTAATACACCATTCACATTATCCGGTGGAAAAGTACGGGAATGAAATCGTCACGCGCAATACACTCACAAAACCACACAAATGAAAAAAAAATCCACTCAAAAAGCACCGGAATGCTAAAATAGTTGAAAGTAATAGAACTTTTTCAAAATAATTTGACAGAAAACGTCAAAGGTATATGATCACTGTGCTTATACGAAAAACCTCATGTACGTACATTCACACAAACATACGCAAAACGCTGGATTTGATAACAAAACGAGCGTTTTTAATGCGAACGCTTTTCAAAAACGGCACTTTTTCTTGTCTTTTTCCCCTTATTCTGTGAACCTTTAACGATATTTTTATCTACTATTTTATCGACAAATTTGACAGTTCCCATACAAACAACTGTCAAAATAGTAGATAAAATTATCGTTAAATGTCCAGAGAATACGGGGGCTGGCACAATAATTCGCCACTTTTTACATATAAGTTTTGTTGTTGCTCACTTATATTTTTATGTAATGAATTTAGATAAGTCTCAACAAACAACATAAACAATGTACATTTGTTGATTTTAATTTGTTTCAAAGACAAACGTCAAAGTCAGACGTTTTGGAACAATTTCTGGAATTTTATAAAACATGTGTTTTAGATTAAAAAAGGATTCAATTTGTAAATTGATTTATTTAAAAAATAATTATTTTCTTTATAAAATTGCATTTAAAATTTTAAATTATCACCATTTTTATCAGAAAATCGGAGTTTCAGTAGTTCGTATTTAGGTTTACTACCCAACTAACAATTTGCAATCGGAGTTGCAAGTGCAACTATATAAAAGTTGCAAGATAAGGTTTTCCAACACCTACAGAACTTAATTTCAGGTAAGCAACCGATTTAGTCATTTAAACACCCTCACAAGACTAAACCAACCTAAAAGTTGCCAACAAATTGGTTGCATTATAAGATTTTTTTATCCCCTGTGAGCGACTCTGTCAAGCAGAGCCACTAAGCACTAAAAACACGTTTCAACTTGTTCCACTTCGCTTCGCCATTCTTATTTTCTGTCACTTTGTTATTTGGTTGTGTGTAAACAACACACCACATCACGGACCTCAAGCATCAGCATATAGGCTCGCAAATAATAGTAATTTTTATAGGTCGTGATTTTCACATATAGTTAATGGATTTGATACCAGGTGTCACTTGTATCGGCTTGATACATTCATAGTCTGAAATATAAAAGATTTAACAAAGGATTTCAATGTTGCGGTTGTAATTTAACAAATATTTACTGTTTTCTTTATTATACAAGAACAATTATGGATTTTATCAAAAAAAGTTTTTAAAAAAAAACATAAAAATAAGTACAATTGTTAATATTGCAGTAATTATAATAAATTAAAAAAAAAAAAATTAATAATTAACGAAGGAATACAAATCTTTTTTAGTCTGTACCTGAAGTAGAAATACAATACAAAAATCACATAAATGAGAACCTTATGTTTTCAGAAACAAAAAAATTCAGAATTTTGAAAACGCAGAAATTTGTAAAACAGAATTTTGAAAAACAAAATTTTAAAAACGGAATTTTGAGTAACAGAATTTTAAATCCCTAAAATATTAGCTAAATACTATCGCGAAAAAAGGTCTCCCCCAGAATGTTTTCTGGATTCATACTGGACCATATCGTATTTAACGGGATATATTTATTACTGGTACAAACCTGATCTGTGTTGGTAGCACAGGTATTTAATCAACCTCGTAAAGTTGCGATTAATATCCTGTGCGACCCATTGTATATGTCTATGAATTTAAAAAAGTTTGAATTGATGTTACATGGTTACTTATCAATACAAACTATTAACCTCAATTGAAGTTGCTCTTTATTTCCTGTTGTTTTTGCTACTATAATTCTTTGAATTTGTTTTTATATGAATGAAATTCCTATACAGCCTAAAAATAAATGTAATTATAGAATTAATTACATATCAAATTATTATTATTTAAATTGAAATGTAATTTGTTTGATTTATCTATTCAATCAAACAAATTACATTGTGATCAATCAACACATTTAACATCACAGATGTAGTACCCCCATTTCAATCCGAGCAGTAGTCTCAAATCTCTGCAGAGGATGTGAATTGACGGAGGAAACAGCTGAACATTACCTATATGTCTCTGTCCGTCTCTTTTCTCACTTCGGCTAAAAAAAATTATATAAAGGGAGATTTCAAGCGAGATTTCAAATACCAAAATGGATCGAATCGTTTCTTTCATAGAGCAATCCAATTGGTTTGAATCATTTATATAGAAACTATAGATAGCTCGCATTTGATATTCTCATGAAGGCAACATATGTAGGAATCTATGTTACCGAAACACACATACACGCGTGCGATTTTGCATCCACTGAACAATAAAAAATA
>JAAAKO020029640.1:0-13523 GCA_010015015.2 Bolitophila cinerea
AAATAACCGCCAAATGCGAAACTCTCGGATCCTCTCGTGTTCTCATCTTCGCTTGTGATTTGGGTTTTTTTAATGTTGTTTTGTATGTAGTATATTTTTATGGATATATTTATATGTATATATATATATATATTATATGTATGTATGTGTGTTTTATTTCTTTCTTGTGCAGACAACAGACATTTCACGTATTTCGCGTTTGCCGCGCACTCAAAGGCTCGTACAAGCCAAGATCTGTGGTGCAGAGTAGGAGGTGGCAGATATATATATATATATATATATATATAATGTATATATATCATCTAGATCCGAGCAGCATCGTCGAATAGTACACATACACACACAAGCTAACGAGTGCATATATTATTTTTACAAAACATATAGATTTCTTATTTATATCTAAAGACGGCCATATTAAGATGAGAACTGGTTCTGAGATTCGCAAACGGTCGTTTTCGCTGTAGGTTTTGATTCACGCATACTAACCTAACAATATTATACACATATGTATATAGATGTATACTGTGAAAGACGACGCCTGCCGTAAAATAAATCTATAAAAATACCAATTTTTATATCGTAAACGGTGAAGCGGCTCATCCAAACATAAACGTCGTGCAGTCAGTTGTAGCTTCGACTTTATGTTGTAGTCATTATATTATTTTGTATGTTCGTTTAATTCAGAAATATAATGGCGCGGATTTAATTGTCCTTGTTCTTATTTTTGAAATCTGACAATGTGCAAAACAAAAATTGCAAAAATTTAGTATTTTAATTAAAGTTTAATAATTTAAAAAATAACAAAAATGTTTGAAATTAAATTTAATATAATATTATTCTTTTAAAAGACACCACACACGCGATTAAGGGTTTACATGATTGACTAGATCCTGCTTCAGAATTTTGAAACATAGAGACGATCGAAAGTAACGTGAAGACGTGCATTTTGACTATATATGTTATATATTTATAACAATCATCTGTAATTTTTTTAGAAGTACAATATCTATTAGACAACCCATTTTATAAAATAAGTTCACCAAACATCCAAACAGATTTTTCATGTGTCATTCTTAGTTTGCGTTCATGGTCTTTGGGCCATCATTTGAGGAGGTATGTAAATGTTGCCTACATACATCGAAAAAATCACTAAAAAAGTCATAAGACCTCTGGTATAAAAATAAAAATTCCTTGCGTATCGAAGTAATAAACAACTATACCTACTATTATTACAAAAGCAATATATCATCAACATACATTACAATACAGTGATACAGTAATACGGCTGCAATGAACTCTTCCACATATATATAAGTATACACTTAGTGTGTCACGAAAAACTGTCAAATTTTGGCGATATGTGGAAAATTTGTTAAAAAAAAATCCAGAACGTACAATTTTTTTTTAGACAATGTCTTCATGCGCCAATATTACTTTGAAATTTAATATTTTCTAAAGATATTGTATTGTGCAATTACAAAACAAATTATTAATAACATATTTTCAGAACATTTTCGACGAATAAAGAAAAAGTTAAAGTTTTTTTTGTTGTAGTTTGCTTGTTGGTGTTTTTGCTTTTTGACTTTTTTGATTTTTCTTTGCTATTCAGAAGGTTGTTGGCGCAATGAAGACAATGTAAAAAAAATATGTTTCTGTTATTTATAAAAAAACTATTTTTATGTCTACAAATTTTAAACATATCGCCAATTTATTTTTAAAAAAACCGCTAGCAAGACCTTAATATATATACCTACTTTTTTTTTACAAAAATACTTCAATGGCACAATTTTAAATACGATTGAAGATTTATAGAGTAAAGCAAATTTTCAACGACTCTAGGGTCATTCAAAAACGTATAAAAACGGAAAATGAAATTTGATAATACGGCTTCAATCTTTACGAAATCTTAAAAATTTAGACGAGTTTACGACTAAAATTATAAAATCAAAGAGTTTATATTAAAATATCATAATGGCACAATCTTAGCGATTTTAGAGATTTCATTTTTATAGAATATATCAAACTGATCTCTCAAGAGAGAGACTTTAATGCAAAGTTCATTCTGACTAAACAAACAACAAACATAATGCTGGAAGAAGAACTGTATAACTGGTTGCATTATAAACCTTTCATTAAAATATTACTAGATATATTCATACCACCCTACGAATTATTGTATTGACTAGAGACCGGAAAATATAAATAGTTACCTAAATATTAATTAAAAAAAGTTGTAATAGATACAAGAATGGTCATAATATATAAAAAAATGTTCGAAAATAGTCAATAAAACAGAAATAGTTATTAAAATAAAAATAATAAACAAAATTATTTAAAAACAACTTTTTTTTTGATTTTATAAATAATAATTATTTTATTACGAAAGAAGAAAACAAACTAAATGTTAAAGCAGTTTTTATATGTCAATAAAATTCATGCTTTCTCAGCTTATTCGTTTGCTGACATATTATATATAAAATATAATTTTAAAATAGATACTGAAATAGTTATTTATATTTTAAAATGGATACAAAAATTTTTTAGTCATAATAGGTAAAATAAATAATATAGTCCAAAATAGTTAAAATAAATTTTGCATTTTTGAAAAAAGAAAAACTTGATTCGTAAAGATACCTTTTCAAAATTTGCATTTATAGAAGGGATAAAAATAGGTATTTAACTATTTATCTGGTCTCTATTAATGACACACAAACCAACCTTAACTTTTCTTAATCAAGTTTAATTTTAATATTTGCCACCAACCATACCTAAATAATTATATTCTAACTCTAGACTTTGAATCTGACCAAGACACACTTGAACTTTTCATTCAACCAGAAGAAAAACTATAATAATCCAATGCATATCCTAAACTTATCTGCAACTAATCGGAGAGTCTTTAACAGCAATCTTGATAGCGAGTTGAACAACCTTCTGTTACAACCAACGTATCAATATCGCCACAAGAAAACAGAGTATATTCGCACATACAAACAAAAATATTGGATACCCAAATTTCCCTAACTCCATCAGGCTCTCTCAAATTCTTTTTCCATCCCTTACGGCATATTAGGACATGGTTTGTAGCATATATTTTATTAAGTTTAAACTCTTTATATAATTAGATAATAAGATGGATAGCGTTTTTTTATTATTACTCTGACCATCCTGTGACAAACTGAGAGTGCATCGTCGTGTTGCGCAATGATACCAACATATATATGATTCGGGTCTATAAAGTGGACTCTTCTGATTGGACTTCGAACATCACGCGCTCACATACATACGAAAAGCCGATGATGATCATAAAATAATGAATGATGATGATCGAGTGGTGGGAGATAAAAAAGAAAATTCATAGGGGTTAGAAGCAAGTTACTTTTTTTTTGGTGAACTGTCTCAGCGAGTAATTTTATTGACTGTGCGCGGGTTTAAAATATATATAGTCATCTGTGCCCCCAGTACCGAGAGAAAGAGACGTAAAAGCCAGATTCCACTAAACCCGATCTCGAAATCCGAAGAAATCCATGTCGAAACACGTAAGTGAGGGAAGGTGGCGTCTTCCGGAGGATCAATTTTAACGAGGCATTCAAAACACCGATTAGCTGCGTGGAGACGCAGTATACGATATATTGGATCGCATAGCCCAGGTAGCAGAGGCGCTTCGGGTAACGTGGTGACTAAACCTATAATCTATCGGTGCAGAGGATTAGCAGCACCAAAGTGTATATACTGTAGTATTTCACTAATAAACCGTTATTCCAACAGGTGTGACATAGTAATCGTCGTAACTCCGCAGATAGGTTTATATTAGGTGAATTATTGTGTTATAGTTTATAGTTATATATTATAGTGAACTAGAAATTCAGCCCGTCTTAAGACGGATATATATGTATACATTTACACAATAAACCCATCCAAGAAAACACTGAAATCACGTTTGCGTATCCTTCTGTTTAAATTTCTATATATTTTATTCTATTCTATTCTATAGTTCATACCCACTCACGCGCGTTGGGCATGAACATATATATATACAAATGTGTATGCAAATATATATTTATAAACGCATCAAAGTAACCATGTATTTTTTTAAATTTGTGTATTCTACTCGTCCGCGTGAAAAATATAAAGTCGAGCAGTGAACGAAGATAGCCGAGACATGGAACTCACAAACATATTTAATAACTTAATAACTTTTTTTGTGAATTTATATAAACATTAAATCGAAAACTTAATCTAAACGTAATCTAATTTTATCCATGGCGGATTGTTTCTTATGTGATCCCGCTGCATGATGACCCGTGTGTACTCTCAATTTCATATTGCTCTGCCAATGACGACACAGTGCGACAAAAATAAAGCTTTATTATATATTTATTGTATGATTTTTTTAAGAATAGGTAAAATTTATTGTTGCTTTTTTTTGCAAAAATCACTTAATCTATAAATACTAAAAATACTATTTTATCTGACATAAGGGGTTTCCCCTTAGCCCTTACACAAATAGACTATTTTTAACCCCCTTTTTAGGAGAGATATGTCGAAATGTAATGATGCAGTTAGGTTTAATAAATAAAAAAACTAACTATTCACTTAATTGAAATTTACAATTCCACAGTTTTTTACACGTTTAAATGGCATGCCTTCGAACCCAATTTGTTACATATGCTTTATTATGCGTCATCTGCGTATAATTTAATTGCTCTTTGTTTATATATTTAAAACAATTCAGTTGTTGTTTTTATGCATAGCTTAAAATATTGGATATTAAATGCAATCATAAATTCTAGCAAATCACACAAATTCATATTTTTTTTATGTTTGGAAAGCGCCAACATTTGTTTGCACACACATGTATTTAAATGCATTGAATGTGTGCTGTAAATTTAATACATTTTGTATTTGCAAACAAATGATTCACTTTTAATTCCAAATTAAATATAAATACGAGTATATAATATATCCAATCTATTAATTTATTACAGTAGCACATATAGTCCAGTCAGCGGGGAGAAAAGGTTGAGTAACCAGTTTTTAACCGGTTTTATTTTATTTGTAAAAACGCCCATTATTAACAAAAATAATTAGCAAAAAGTTTAAAAGTTTAACAAAAACAGTAAACGAAAATTAAACAAAATATTATTTTTTTCATTTTTTTTAAATGCTGTAAATAACAGAAATTAATAGTCGCCCAAATTAAATATTATGAAAAATCGAGTGCCGATTTCACTAATGTTGGCGGAGCTGAGTGATGAGTGCTCGCTACAGGATTGTTTCACCGAGGCTAGTTCACTTGTGAAATATGGTGTAAAAAATTCAAGAATATATGTAATATTTTGTAATTTCTGGAAATATTTTGCAAATTTTTAAATGTTTTGCGCAAATATATCGCAAATATTTTGTAATATTTTGAAATTTTCTATAATATTTGTTATATTTTGTAATATTCGTACAATTTTGTAATATTTTGAAAAGTATTCGCGTATCTGATCGGTTCTTTATATTATTGTTGCTGATTTGTGTTACTATGGCTGTTAATGTGCCTCTACACACAGTTCACAGCCCTATACAGTTCAGCAAAAGTGTATCAATTTGCACAAATTTTGTTGTGTCACAGAAGAACGGCTGTCAAACAAATTTGTGCAGCCGGCCAGTTGTCTAATTGTCATATATGTCGGCATTTAAACTTAATATTACTTAATATTACATAATATAACGAAATATTACGTAATTCACGTATATTTTTTAATTATCTGTAATATTTAGTATTATTTAGCAAAAATTTGTAATATTTGTAATATTTTTAATATTTTGCGAATTTATGTAATAAATTTAAAATTAAAAATACAAAAGAATCGATAGTAATTTGCCCTCGGGTTCCACATCCCGTATTTAAAATTATTTAGAAAAATCGTGTATACAAATCCTGTATTGCTATACCTACAAGCAAAAAATAATTAATAATAAACAATATTTTTTCAAAAACATTAAAAGCAAAAAAAATATGAAGAAATATGAGATTTTTATATAAGGGATTTTAAGCTAATCCCCTAGGTAAACAAGCCGTGTCAAAGCGTTCTGTTATCATCTACGATATTTCACGTTATACCAAAAGACCTTAATCTAGCCCTGCTAAATATTCGAAATATATTTTTAAAATCCAAAAAAAGACAAAAATTAAACAAAAAATAATAATACCTCAATGAGTTCAAATAATCGTCATTTGATTCTTCTATGCTTTTATGTTAAAAACCAAAAACCAAAACTAAGTAAAACATGAAAAACCAACACGTATAAAAACAGTTTCTATTTAACCGGGTCATAGCAAAAACTGGTATTGGCCTACAGGGTATGCCACAATAAAAAAGAGTACAACTTAAAAGAATAGCCATACTAAATAATTATTTTGAAGATTATTGGGAAATGGTAATTTTTATGGAGCCAAGACCTAACTACATATCAAAAAATTCGAACTACCTAACCTTTTGCACGGCAAAATCCCTTATTGACTGGGCTAATAGCTGCAATGAACATTTCAAATTTGGATTAATGCAAGCGACCATAAATCACTTGTTTATTTGTAATATTGAGTACTTAAATATACATTAACCGCTCGTTCATTACTGGTAAATTAGATCATTTGCAAATGGTCAGACAGCTGAGCCGCCCAGCGCATAGTTACCGCCCAGTCCAACCAATATAATAAATGCTTTAGATTTGTTTGTGTGCAATGTGCATTTATGCATTTAAATGGGGTTATGTTGTTGTGGGCGGTTAGGTCGTTTTCATTTGAGTGTGCAATACTAAATACTATATGAAATATATGAATTAGTTTACGAAACTGCGTTTTTTATATTTCCGTTATTCTGTTGTGATTTATTAAAAATTAAATATCTGTGTTTATTATAATTATTTCTAATAATCCTTTTTTAGATTTGCATCTTTAAACTTTTTTTTACGCATGCCTTTGTTAGGTTTCAATTAGAAAAACACGCGCAGAAGGTATAATTACATTTATTTGGGTTTTTTCTCACATAGTACTTTACTTATACAATATTCACTTACGCAAACGACGCATGGCGACGATAAGACGATGCCGACAGGTGTCTACGTACGTTTTCGGCCTAGGCGGAATATTATGATAATCGTACTAGGTCTTGCGTATCGCATGTCGCTAAATATGCTCGTGAGGAAAATGCTGATGCAGCCATATGAACATTTTTCTCGAAATAGCGGCGAGGGTGGCACACAATGGGAAAAAGTATTCTTTTTGAATCATATACAAAAAACATTTTAATAATTTAATTTTTTTTTTAAGTAAACCTTGTTTTAATTTTATAAAAACAACAACAAATAAATTAATAAAATGTTTTTGTATAATCTTAAAACATTTCAAATTATATAAGAAATCATTATTTTGTGAGTATATTAACCATTTAACATAAATGACAATAAACAGAATTTGCATCATATTAATTGATTATAATAAAAAAAAAACAAGCAGAAAACAACCAGAAACAATTGCATGTGGGAGTTTTTTACAAGGTATATTTTGCCTGTCATCAAAAGAAACAAACAAAAAATAAAAAATAAGAAATCATTTATCAATATATTGAGTTATGTAGGAGTCATGTTATGTGAGAATTTTGTTTTGGAGATAATTTTATGTGGGAATTTAGTTACCTGGACTGCAGCCTATCTTGTATTACAGTTTTATTATTTTTTATATTTCTTCATATTTTTATTTAAATAATCCTTTAAAAATTGCCATGTATAAATATATATACATACATTTTTTTTATGTTTTAAAATCATCCATATATTAAAAAAATATACCAGATATATTTACCTTTGTCATAAATGCAGTCAAATTTTCAACTATGTTGCGTTGTTTAGGGTGCGATTATGTTTGCGTGTAGCGTTTTACGTTTCGCATTTTGGCATGAAATTTGAATAGAAATACAATTATGTCAATCAATGATGAAGTCGCGGGTAAATTGCGTGATCAAAATATAAAAAACATTGTTCGATGTTTACCAGATAAGACTTAATAAAATTATACGTAATCCATTTAATGGGATAGAATACGTTAGTGTGTTATCCTTTCGTGGTGTTTAGCGATTTTGTGGGTATATGCGGTTATAGATGTTATAAAAAACCTGTTATGCTTTAAATGTGTGTATTATATGTAAGTTGGTGTCTGGTATATTAGGCATTATCTAAAGAATTATAATAAAAATATTATATGACTGCAAACATTATTTTTTTGCAATTACAATATCTTATAGAACAAAATGTATATGCACTTAAGTATATAAGAATTGCCAAAGAGACATTTGCAAAACAGCCAATTAATTTACTATAGCGTAGCGAATGGACTTATTTTGTCTTTTTCGAACTTCGTGTAGACTGATGAACAAGTAGTTGTTTACATAAATATATTTTTATTTATTCATTATTTTTAAACATTTTAGATAGCAGAATTCTTAGTTTTGGTACTGTGTATGTCTTTACAGATTGATTGAATTAGTCTTTAATATTCCCAAAAAGTACAGTACCGTGTTTTGTTTGACAAGGCTTAATTTTATTTTGACTTATTTGTTTTTAAAAATAAATAAACTAGGCTTATGATAAGCTTTATTCGAACTAATTTAATTCTGCATACGAATAATTTCAAAATTTGAAAACTAACATTTAAACTATATTCTATGGATTATTTTGCTAATAAAAGTAATACATTTGTTTGTATTATATACTAACAACTACGCACATCATTTTGATTTCAGCTTGCTGAAAAAATTTTGTCAGCTGAAAAAATGCGTTCAATGTTTGTCCCAATTTCAGTTTGGGACACTATTACTAAGTTCGCGAAAGAATCTGAATGTCAGCACGAGCTGAAAAATTCTCCAGTTTCAGTGCAAAAACGCGTTTGTTAATATGTTCGCGTAAACTTAGTACTAGGCCTAAGCATGTAATAAAAATATTCCCAAAGTCGAAAACTTTTATTTGACAGAGTCTATTCTATATTTATTTCTATGATATGAAATGAAAATTATCAGCTGTTCAAAAACTTCAAAGAGAAATGTCAAAGAAATACGTCAAGAAACGTAACATTATCTCAACCCGCATATTTTTTTACGATTTTATCAGGAAAGTTAAGGAGACGACGTAATCGTAAAGCTAATCGCGAACACCATACTAAGCTTTACAAAAAAATCTTGTAAACAACCAACGCATTCAAAGTTTTTTTCCAGACCTACCATCCTAATAAAAATTCACTTAAAGATCATCTGATGCAAAAAATCGAAAACCGCCTTTAATATTTGGGTAGCTGGAATATATACATAAAACAATTTACATCAAACCAATTTACACAAAACAATTTACATAATAACCAATTTACATAATAACAATTTACATAAAATTATTTTACATAAAAAACAATTCACATAAAACAATTTACATAAAACAATTTACATAAATCAATTTATATAAAATAATGTACATAAAAAAAATTTAAATAAAATGAAATTGTAATAATAAAACAAATAAGGAATTTAAAAAAAAATAAGTGATCTTCAGGACAACTCTTAGTGCCGTGAGGGTAAGTTAACCTACTACTATTTTTTTCAGTATGATACTGTACGCCAGTAATGAATGATAGAGCTGGGCTATCGCAGGTAAATAGTCAAACTTTAAGTGGATTCCATATGCGATAAGAACCTATCAGAACACAATTTCTTTTCAAATCATAGATTTCATCGAAAAAGCTTTCATTCAAAGAGGTCGGTTTTTTAAATCCAGGAAAAAAAGCTATAAAAATGGCCTTTCGGTAGGAAAGTTAGAAAAAGCTGCTAGTATTGGCTATAACACACGTCGAGAACCTTTAAAAATCTGTATTCCATCTGTGCCAATATCAATTATTATTTGCGTTTCTTGTGCAAGGAAATTAAATGATTTGGACTTGAAAAAAATCTGAATTCCAATATGGATAAATCCGCCCTTTTTTAATTTTAATTATTTGAATGTTGGATGTTTCGGTTTCCACAAGCTTTCGTACCGTACGTGGCAAGTTTTGTACACCGGAAGCACCTAATGTTTTAAACAAGTCATCGACATTATTATACGGCACTTTATTTCGCTAAACCCACATTCTTATTTTTTTTTAAAAACCCAATAACTTTTTATTTATTTTTATAAAGAATCAGCAGAAATTTCGTCATTCCGCAAGCCCTAGATTATGCATGCATTTGACCCACATCAGCATCTTCATTATTGGCAAATGATTTTTAAGCGCGGTATCGAGCAACGTTTCTATTGCACGCACTTAATTCTTTGCTCATTTTATTTGCAATGTTTTTTTAGGACATTTTTTTAAATTTTCAGAACACTTCAACACGTTTAATCACTTCAAGAAATAAATTTCAATAAAAATTAAAGTCACAATTTATATTGAATAATTAATATAACAAAATAATTACGTAGATACAAAGTGCATATTGCCTACTTTGTTAATAAAAATTATAAAATATGCACAGTACATAAATAAGTTATACAAATATTAACAAAAACTACTTCGATTACTGTACTTTGGAAGTACATTCTTTCGTAGTCTTTTGGATGCTATCTATAATATATTTGAACATATATTATACTTTATTAAAAGTACATATTTTCGTAGTTTCTACTGTTTTTCCAGTGTGTCATTTTAGATTACTACTAGATGTACTTTCCAGTTTGGAAAATGTGAAGTACAGATGTCTAAAAAATTACAAACAAGAAAATACATATATTACCGTACATTGGTAGTACATTATTTAGTACTTTTTTTAGTGCTATATACTAATACACACATACTATATTTTTCAATGTATTAGTGTTTGAAATAAAGTGATAAGCTTTTGTTTGCTGGGACATATGTGCAAGTTAGTGGGACGAATTAAAAAAAAACACTTATTTTATTTTACAAAAAAATTCTATTGTTACAAAATGTATGCAATATTTTAAGTAATTCAATTGATTTTGAATTAAAATCAATTGTTATTTTCCTATTGCTCCCAAATGTTGATATTGGATCGTTTAGATCACCAATTCAACAAAGCGTGTATCAAATGCTTGTCATTAAAAGAAAGTCTTCTGTTTGTTGCTGAATAAATTAAAAAATGTTTTAGTAAAACGGAAAACTCTATAAGTACATTTACTCACTTTCGTTCATCATCGATTTCCCGTCCATGCGTAAAGTGTAGTCAGCGTTGGTTTCATGATTACATCCATCAAATTTTACACGCAGACATTTATAGTAGCATGCTTGCTGCCCTCAAACTTTTTGAAACGATGAATCAAAACAAAAACAGATTAATATACTGTAATAAAAGAATTGCTGATATGTAAACTAAAGCCATGACACATTTATATGTATTTACCATTTGGTAATTAATTGCAGAGTCCGGAGTAATTGCTAATTGCATGCTTGCTGCTTTTTCACCATTTCAACCACTTCTTAAAGTGCTTCAAACAATAACTTTTTCATTTTTGCCAGTTGATCAAACCGACTTTTCATGTCGGACCAAATGTCTTGAAGTTCCTTTTGCGTAAAATATTGATTCATATCAAAGATCAACAGCTA
Source organism: Bolitophila cinerea (assembly GCA_010015015.2). Lineage (NCBI taxonomy): Eukaryota > Metazoa > Arthropoda > Insecta > Diptera > Mycetophilidae > Bolitophila > Bolitophila cinerea. The sequence continues at coordinate 11,630 of JAAAKO020029640.1, forward strand.
AATTTCTACATCCTCCGTCGTTTTTTGAGCGACTTTTTAGATTTTGTGCACTGAAATAAACGAAAAAAAATAAAAAATTACAAATACAACAGAAAATAATAAGCATTTAAAAATTACCACGATCATCAACATTGAATAGTGAAGCACATGATTTGGAAGGAATAGAAACCGATGCCGTCGATTAAAACTACACAATCTCTTTATAGACAATACTTTTTCTAAATTGTATATAACATACCTTTTAAAATATTATTATTGCAGATCCACACAAAACATTCAGTGCCTCATAAGTGTGCGTGAATACTTTACTCCTTAGAAACAGAAACAGGACCACATCAGCAACTATAATACTATTTCATACTTACTTACTTACTTACTACTATTACATACCTACTTACATATAAATTATAATTATATTTGCAATACATTTTCTTTCCAAATATACTGTTTTTGTTTCAAACTTTCATGGTCGCCTGAGACGTGCAATTACATGCATTTCGGAATTTTCGGAAATTTTGTTCTCAATCTACGTGGTCTTTGGTCGGCCGCGAACGTTCATATATGTTTTACAGTGTACGAGTTTTTTTTCAATTTTTAAATGTATATAATCGAGATAAAATGCCCAAGCTAATCGACAAAGAGAAGAAACAAATGAAACTAGAGCACAAAAAATTAAGGAACAGATGCGTTAGAAGTTTCGCACCAAGCATGCACAATTTTGAAAAGTCATAAAAATGTGTTCAGTTAATCCTGGATCAGTGCATTAGAGCTTATCGAACAAGAGGATCATACCTGGATTTATTTGAATAGTAACTACAAGAAGGTGAGTTAATTTTTGAAGTAGTTGATTTATTTTTCCAAATCAAATTTAGGAACATTGAAGCCCTGATGATGATAAAGTAGTGATTATTTGCCATAGGAAGTCTTTTGAACATGCTGAATACCACTAACCTTTTTTTATACTCAAAAGTATATTTTCGGACAGACCCAGTACTGCTCGTCACACTGGACCCACTTTCAGTGTTTGTGCTCGTGCTCACCGTGAGCTCATTGTAACCCGATAATGAGAATGCGGCTCACCTCACCTTGTCCGAAAATGTCTTTCAATGTTTTTGAATGAGGTGCTGTACAGAAATAACATAGATAGATAGATATTATTAATTTAAGAGATTGACCGTCCAGAAATAAGGTCAGCATGCAGGCTTCGAAAATTGGGCCCATTATTTCTCTCCCCAGTGTTTGAAATAAATATATATATATAATAAATAAATTATATTTAAATCAATTTGATTGCTCTATGAAAGAGACGATTCGATCCATTTTGGTATTTGAAATCTCGCTTGGTGTGATTTTCATTCATAGGAAACTTTAATGCAAAGTGAGAAGAAAGACAATTCAATTCACATCATCTGCAGAGATTAGAGTCCACTGCTCGGATTGTGAATAGGTGTTTGTTAAAGCAATGACCGTAAGCACATTTACAATGGTTTGAAGCTTCTTTTGGTTCATGTCTCTTAATTTTCTGGCGTCTCTTGTGTTTGGCTTTCTGGAGAACATTCTAGCTTGCCTAGACTCTAAGAGAGCCATTCATTGTGAAGAATGCATTTCTTGAATGCAGTTCATTATTTCAGTGTGTCTATGCGATGTGTGTCTTGTGCGATACCAAGCGCCGGTTCGGGACCTATGAAGGCTGTAGTTGAACCCTTACGAGCTAGCTCATCAGCCTTCTCATTTCCCTCGTAATCGGTATGACCCGGTACCCATATGAGTTCAACAGAGTTATGTTAAGCTAATTGTGTCAGTTTAGTTTGACATTTATTGACAAGACACGATATAGTTCTATTGGACTTCAGTGATCTTAAGGCCGCCTGACTGTCCGAGAGAAACTTTATGT
>JAAAKO020029651.1:0-13522 GCA_010015015.2 Bolitophila cinerea
TAGACAGTCTTTTAGACAGTCTTTTAGACAGTCTTTTAGACAGTCTTTTAGACAGTCTTTTAGACTGTCTTTTAGACAGTCTTTTAGACTGTCTTTTAGACAGTAAAAAAGTTACGGTTTTGGACTTAAAGTAATATCCCTATAATTTTATATTAACATATCCAAAATCTAAAAAAAATCTGAAAATAGGAAAGCCACTATTTTAACGGCCATCTTGGATAAACTCTTAAAATGTATAATTGCGTCGAATGAAGTATACTTCTAGCGACCGGACCCAAACACAACATTGATTTTATGGAAATAGGATGGGTAATAAAATGGTGGCTTTCTCAGTCTAAGAGTTTTCTACACTTTTGATATGTTAATAGGTATATTTTTCTAATAAATAGGGGTATTATTAGAAAAATATACCTATTAACATATCAAAAGTGTAGAAAACTCTAAGACTGAGAAAGCCACCATTTTATCCGCCATCTTGGATTTACTCTTATAATCAATAAAATGTGTAGAATGAAGTACACTTTAGTGATAACAAAACATATGTTTTATATATGTAGGATGGGTTAGCCTATTTTTTTCCTTAATATGATGAAAAGAATTTATAATAAAAAATGGCCACTTTTTAATTATTTTTAGGTTATGTATGTTTAAGGGCTAGAAATTCAAAATACATCAAAATTTAAGTACAATTTCTACCTTTTTCTGGTAAATGATATATAACTTGTTTTTTCAATAAATCACAATTCTACAAAAAAGTAATGAATTGAATGTTTTTTGGATTTTCTACTTTTTAGTCTACTTACCAAGATAAGCTATCAGGGATATATAGGTCACCTCATAATTATCTTTAAGTTGAAAGATATATTGAAGGAGATATAACAGATGAATATAAGGTATAAAGTCGAACCGGAAAATCGTGGGTACAGTATATGACAATGATCGACGTTTTAAAGACATTTCTTTTGGCAGGTGTACCAATCGTCAAACATTTCAAGACCGCAGACCGTTTTCAGTCCACTCGGACGCGACTAATTAGCGTACATAATGAATGTTCGACCGGGGACGTTCATGTACATTCATTTTAGACCATTTTTCGGCCGGGACGTACTTTTATGTTCACATTGGACCAACATTTATGTTAACATATGTACGGTCGCCCGGGACGTTCATTTACACGCGGAATGAACCAAACTGCTGTCATCTGTCATTCGCAAAATTGATTTAAACGTCACTTAACTTTGAAAGAAATAGCCGTATCATCCACATGTTGTAAAAACATAGTTTTTAAAATATTATTACTTATTTCAGATCCACACAACATTAATTGCCTTAAAAGCTAATACTGTACTCGTAAGAAGGAGAATAATGACCACATGTTAGCTACATTTTTACAATTTTTTTTCAATGTACGTGCATTTGTGGTCAGCCGAGAACGTTCATAAATGTTTTACAGTGTACGTGCATTTTTAGGGAAATGTCCCCAGACTGCCATAGAACATCAAATGAACGTGAAAATGAAACACAACCTTATTGACGGATACATAGAATTAGGCCGGTAATTTTTGTAAAAAAACTTCCAACATTTTGTAAAAGAAATGAAATACATTTATAGGACTACCTATAAACACATATGCTGTTTGTATTTTAACCCATTCGGGACATTTGTTCGATTTTCTATCAGTTTTCTCTACGATCGAAATCATTCTTTGTCTTTCATTGGCCCACCACAGAAACAATTCTGCTCATACTTCATCAAAAAAAGTTCACAAAAAGATTGATTGATGATTTCCGGAATCGCATTTCGCCAACTTGTCAAATCGAAAAAGTTTGTAATAGAAATACATTATTGCGCCATTTTACTTATAAGCTTATGTTCTATTTCAGTGTGTATAAATCGAGAGAGAAGTAAAAATTCAATATACGTGACAGATTGGCTCTTAAAAAACAAATAGAAAGAGAGAAATTTGTTTTAAAATTTCTTATTTGCTGGGTGGTGAATGTGATTGAAACGTCACACAATGGTCCATGCAAGGCGAAAGAAATGGCTGGAGCAAACAATTAGAAAGTTTTCCCCCTGCTAGAAATACTGTGATGAAGTAGGGCATTTGGTCAGTGTGTTCGGTTTGACAAATAGCTATTAATAAGTTTATTAGCGGTATTGTAAAAATGGAAATTATCTTTTAGTTTGGTAATTCGAAAATTATCATTGAAATTATTAAATGCTTGAGAAACTACTTACTGGATTACGATTTCCAAGCGCAACAATCATGATACTTTTTATAAGTGCAGTTATTGTACTGTGTTTTTTGAAAACCATATTGAAATTTGAACCTGAGATTATTTGCAGAATTAAAGGTTAAATTTTGTAATTTTTTTTACTTTATTATTGTTTCAATTACTTTTGAGTTTTATGGGCAAAATGATAATTAGACGATATTTTTGACTACTATTTATTTTCAAATATTTGGAAAAGTTATAGTGTTAAAGAGATGACAAAAGACATTATACAGAGAAGGTAACACCATTTGTATAAAACAATTAGGATATCATATCCAATCAAGCTGCATTTAATAATACAAGAGAGAATTCTCTGGTATGTTGATTACTAGGTTACTTGGGTTACTTGTTTTGAAAAAATATATATCAATCTCCTCTTTCTGAGAAGTTGTTGAAGTGGCCAAGACCCAGATGGGTTTCAGTGCCACATGATGTATGCTAGATTATACAGAAATACAAATTTTTGTAAGTATCATTGCAGTAGAGTTTCTCTTGCATGGTACGAGAAGCAAAGTGATTTTCTCTTCGGTATACATGCCTTTTGCACAACGAACAACGTTCCGGTGGTGATTAGGAACAACTCTAACTCGCATGATCTTGTATGGTGCAGTTCAAATACCAACCATCTCTCTCCTTAGTTTTTTAGCGGGGACGTGTGTGGAGATTGTCAATAACGGTGACGATCCTGCTTTCGTCACATTTAGAAGACGGGAGGTGCTCGAACTTACTCAGTTCACTCTGGGTTCGATGAACTTGATAAAAAAGTGGAAGAATTCTAATGACATCACCTCATCACCCCTCCGACGAAAATTCAGAATCGTTGAAATACGATCGGGCCAAGTTTATAAATCTCATCTCTTAGAGAGCAGTTGAATGGAATTTCAACACAGACTCAATCGATGGTCTTGAGACAGCTGTTAAGCTTCTCACTGAAGACCTTCGTAAGTCTTTTGAATCCTCCTGCCCTCTCAGAGTAAGCAAGACAAGGAACCCTTGTCCATGGTGGTCAAGTGATCTCCGAAATCTCCGAAAGCTAGTCAGAAAATTCTTTAACAGAGCTAACAAGACCGGCCTGCAGGATGAATCAATCAGCAAAACTTTGATTGACCACCTTCAAAAGTTATTCCGAAAAAGGTTTAAATGTTTACTTTACGTTTAAACCCCCCCCAAATTGAAAACAAATAATATTTTTTTTGCGAAATTCAATTGAGTATTTTTGACCACATATAGCCACCAAAACTTTGATTGACCACCTTCGGTTCATTAAAGGGTAATTTCACGTTTTTGTTTGTAGTAAAAATTTGGTCGATGCCGCAAACCAAATCAGGTTTTTCTATTTAGGGAGTAAAAACGTGAAAAGTGAAGTTGCCCACTGAGGGTGGTCATCGGAGTTTTGGTGATCATTTGTGCTCAAATAGTGGTCAATCGAATGCCACAAAATTTTCATTTTTAGGGTGCAATCAAATGCGGCAATAAAATTCCTAATTTTTTGGGGGGATAAAAACGTGAAGTTGGCTCGCGAACTTATTTTTGGAATAAATTATCAACCGAGGGATTTTGATGGTCATTTGTGCTCAAAATGTGGTTAATCAAATGCCACAATAAAAAACCGGATTTCCTATTTGGGGGTGAAAACGTGAAAGTTGTGGCCAAAAAGTGGTCAATCGAATGCCGCAAAACAAAACTGATTTTTCTATTTGCGGTGAAAACGTGAAGTTGGCCCCCAAACTTATTTTTGGAATAATGTTTGGATCGATGGTGGTCATCAAAGTTTTTGGTTGTCATTTCAGGTCAAAAAAAGGTTTAACTGTTAATTTTACGTTTAAACCACCCCATATTGAATACAAATATTTTTTACTTTGATTGGCCACCCTCGGTTTAAAAATTATTCCAAAAAATTAATTAAAATGGTCAATGCCGCAAAACAAATCAGGTTTTTCTATTTGGGTGGGAAAACGTGAAGTTGCCCACCGAACTTATTTTCGGAATAACTTTTTAACCGAGGATGGTCAATAAAAATCAGGATTTTTTTTGGGAGGATGAAAACGTGAAGTTGCCTCACAAACCTATAAGTTATTAACCGAGGGTAGTCAATCAAAATTGTTGATAGTCATTTGTGGTCCAAAAAAGGTCAATCAAATGCCGCAAAAAAACAGTTTTTTCTATTTGGGGTGAAAACGTGAAGTTGGCCCCCGAACTTATTTTTGGAATATCTTTTGTACCAAAGGTGGTCATCAAAGTTTTTGGTTGTCATTTCTGGTCAAAATTGGTTAATCGAATGCCGCAAAAACTCCTTTTTATCAATTTGGGGGGATGCAAACGTGAAATTAACCCTTAAACCTTTATCGGAATAACTTTTGGACCGAAGGTGGTCAATCAAAGTTTTTAGTGGTCCTTTGTGCTCAAATAGTGCTTAAACGAAATCTGCAGATTTAGGGAGGGGGTTATGTTTACGAAGATCGTTTTGTAAGTTAGTAGATTTAAAAGTCTGATTTTACCGCCTTGCAATGCTTATATGCAGTATCTCGTTCAACGAAAGCTTTTTCGACTGCAGGGGTAACCAATAAGATTTGAATTTGGATTTTTAAAGTGTAGATGTATCTAACAAAGCATGTTTTTTTAAGTAATTCAAGTAGCACATAGATAAAGCGTCTTTGGCAATTTGTTTCCGGAAAAAATACCACTAAAAAATTGATGCCGACATCTATCGCAATATTGTATACGTATAATCTGCGTATGAGACCCACCTTTTCTATCATCAAATCCCGTAAAACAAATACAAATCCGGATAACAAAAAGCACATTTATGTTTATATGTACTATATTATAATACAAGAAAAACATGTTATGTGCTTGTGTATATCAAATTCGTTTTTTTTTAGTTTCGTTTGCGTCGTCATCGTTTTCCAACGAATACCACCTACCCTCCAGGAAAATCCTTACAACGCAGTGAGACATGGCCGTACTTTTTTCGTTGTTTGCGTGGAAATACAGCACATGTCAACGACGTCCGTACAACCGAAGCAAAAACATACGCACACAAAAACGGTAGAACGTTTTTGCCCTGCGGGATAATATACTTGAAAGTTTCTGAGTCAAGCGTCTCTACTGTTTTTCAGTTTAGCCCAAATAATATTATATAATATATTTAAATGTAAAATTCATATGAATATTTGGTTTTCCAGTGAGCTGCTACGTGATTTTCTTTTAAAAAGTCTTTCTTATGTCTTTTATACCCACATAAATGTATGTGTAAGTAAGAAACACTTAAATCGACGAAAACCGGGGACAAACCGCAGAAGCACTTGCCACAAAGGCGCCGCGCACCAGTGTATATCTCAAAGGAATATAGCGAAGCGCAGTGTCTTTGGGATGAGTTATACCGGCAAAGCAGAGCAACAACAACAACATAAAGCGTACCTAACGATTTGGACGGTTTTTTTTTGAAAAAGGTATTATACATTTTCAGTTGACTAAGTCTACGTGGGCTAGTGGGCGTTTTCAGTGGGACACGGTGGCTATACCACAACTTTGAAGGGGCGAACTCACGCGAAACACTTTCAACGGGCGCACACGATTTTCGACAGGCACTCCGAGAGTGTATATACCCTTGCAAATCTAATTAGAGCTACGTTTTATCTTGTATTACATAATAAATACATAATATATAAACATTATAGGAATTCGAAAGCCTCAAATACGAACACTGTATGGATACTTATATAGATATATAGTAGATCCTGCTGATGGGGCTATTGTATCGAGCGTTGTTAGGATTTTATCGCTCGAAATTGGAATTTCAGACAGAAATGCGCTGACGCAAAACGAATGGGAAATGAGACTGGCGCACAAAACGGTTTCCCAAGAAATGAATTATTGGCTTATATGGATTGTGCCTTGCGTATAGAAAGTATATACCTATATAACATATAGTATATGGTATGTACCTTGTAGACAGAATTCGCTAAGATTTCGTAGAAGCGATTATATGGCGCACACACCACACAGTGTTTCAGCCGTAGCAAAATCGCATTTAAAAAAAAACTCAAATTAAATATACCAATAGTTAATTGATCTATTTATTATTTAAAAATCGTTTTGTTTTGTTTATAACAAAGACGCAGTTATTTTTTAAATCAAGCTAATTACAAATGGATCTTTCAAAAAGTAGCAATTCTCAAAAATCTAGCATATATTTTGTATCTCATTCCATTCAAAATCAGAGAAATAGTACCGAAAATAACACCCTAATAGTTGGACTCTTTTAATGCTTTTATAATTTACAATAAAATGCTTGTCTGTGTGTCAGTCTAGATTTAAACTAACAATTTGCAACTGCAGTTGCATAAACCTAGGTGTGAAACGGTTGCAAAATTCCGCAAAATATAAATTAGTTACATTTAAGGATTTTTACCCTAGTTGTATAAACCAAACTGTGCAACGGTTCCTAAAATCCACTTAATGTATCAAACATATGAACTTATGATTCGCTACAGATTTATATGATAACTACGTCGACCTTAAATGATAAATCATGTTGAAAATAACTACTATTGAATTGACGATATTCCATATTTTTGGCATTCGGCTGACGTTATAGGTATATTATATAAGCTGTTTGATTATTGGCTATTTTTTAAAAAAATTTAGTTATGTTGATATCCCTTTTAAATTGTTTCAAATTAAAAATGGCTTTTACTTCTTTATGTGGCACTGCAACCCATCTGGGTCTTTGCCGCTTCAACAATTTCCCTCCTCCCTTTTGGATGGTCACTGGCTGGTAATGGCTAAGGAAATCAAGTGTGTCAACAAACAATTGAAAATTGTCGTCCAAAAAAACATATGGACCAGAACATAAAGCTATGTTTATACGGTTGGAAGGTCGTCCAATATTTTATTTTTAACCATTATTGGTTAAGTGAATGGGTAATTTTAGTCTTAAATAATAATGTAGATTTGGAGGATATCAATGGTATTATTTAAAGTTATTCCGGCAGTTTTCCTTCCAATCTATGGATAGTGTTTTTGAAGAAAATGATGCAGTCATTATACAATATTTTTTTATTTACTAGGTGAGCCGGTTATGTGCCCTAAAGTCTCTTGGAAGAATCAACTTTTCTGACAATATACCCCAACATTTTATTATAAATAAGAAGAAAACCTCATCTATTCAATTTTTCCTCTTCTAGAAAGCACTAATTCCAGATTTAGTTTTCATTCTATCACATTCTCTGAGCTAATCCTAGTCATTTCGTCCATAAAGTCCATCTTTGTTCTATTAAAACGAAATATCCTTATATTTACTTAAAATGTTATATCCTATCATTGCTTCTTATATGCTTCATATATTTAACTTTTCTCTCTACTCGTCAACATTTCCTTCATTCTGAAAAAGGGCCAGAGTGATACCTATCCATAAAAAATCACGTTTTTTTGGACTCAGAGACTTCAGACCAATAAGCTGTACTGAGAAGTTTTGCAATAAAAAAAATTCAGTAGTGTGCGTGAACAAAAAAAAAATTAGGCTTCTGTGTATAAAACCCGGCGCCAGTCTCGAAAACGAGACGCATCACTTCCCAATTGTGCCTGGGCTGCGACTCAGCTATGGGGTCTCGGTTGAAATGGTAATCAGAATCACGCACAACATAAAAAATATAATCAAAAAAAAGAGTAAATTCAATTCAACAGTTCATACTTTTAATTAACCGCACTATATGATTAAATAAACAAACGCTCGCTTAACTAAATAAAAATAAAAATAAACGCGTTGGTCAACCAGGTGCACTGAGGGTGCCAATATAATACTCAAAATATCTACTTAAGCGTATTAAAAAAAAATAACTAACCTAAATCTAATTGTGTAGTGGTGTTATGTGTGTGTAGTAAGGGAACGGTACTTATCAGATGGTAGCTTGTATCTCTGTTACTGAATTTTATTGTGGGTGCAGAGAGTTTTGACGTCAGCGATCTTGATAGGGGCCCTGTACTTGGAGCGTGCGAGATACTGAAAGCGGCGCAGCGTGTTTCTCTTCTCAATCTCACAGTGCGGCGCAGCGTAACGCACTATGTGGTTATTGGCACAGGGGCAGTGAGATGCATATATATGAAAAAGTGTTTTTGTTCACCATTGTTTGGTAGCATAGTTTCTTGTAAATGCCTTACCTTCGGCGACCGTTTTCCTTTTATTATATTAAAAACTGGTTTCGGGTTCACTTATGCGGTCACCATTTAAGCAAGTGCCGGAAATCCTAAAAACTATGCATGCGTTCGATTGTTTGTTTATTTTAGTTTCCTTTTACTCAAATTATTATTATTAAATTGTTATCTATAAACCCAACCCTAAAATAGATGGTCTATCGTAAACTTAAATATGCAGTATTTGGCCGACCGAATTAATAGTGCGCAGTACAAAGCAACTTACCAACACTTTCAAAAGCTCTTGAAATTGTCATGAAAAATCAAGTTATTTCTTATATTAAATCTTTCAGCCTCTTAAATGAGTTTCAGTCAGGTTTTAGAAGTAATCACAGTACTTCCACGGCCCTTCTTACAGTTACTGATGATGTTTCTAAAAGCCTTGACGACAAAAAATGTACTATTATAGTTTTACTTGACTTTTCAAAAGTTTTTGATACACGAACTTCTCTGCAAAAAATGATATTGTCTGTTTGGTTTTAGTTCTTCAGCTGTCAATCTTATAATTAGATACCTTGGACAACGAAGCCAATTAAAGTGTTTCCGCAGGGTTTAGTGTACTTGGTCAACTTGTATTCTTAATTTTTATCTATGACCTTACCACCATCCTTTCTAGTGCCACCAAATATTACATGTTTGCCAATGACGCTCAATTGTATTACTCATGTAACAATAGAATTCTCCACTACCAAATTAATGTTATCAACACCGCCCTTATGGCAGTTTCTCAATGGTGCGAACGTAACCAAGTGTTCTAAATCCAAATGTGACCTTTTCTTTCCTCCCCGTCGATCTATGCTTACTGATTATCTTACTCGTATTGCTCTTATTGGGCAACCACTTAAATGGTCGAGTAGTGTGATAAATATTGGTCTTATGGATAACAAATAGAAGGGGGTTGACCACGCATGTTCTATTGTATCCAAAGTACTTGGTGGTTTACGCCGTCTCTTTTGATTTTATCTTTTTATTTAAATTACTATATCTGTGCCAATTTTCATAAAGATTAGACACGAAAAAACGAAATTTATTGTTTTTTTTTAGTTTTTTTAATTATGGTCAGGAAAAAATATGTAAAAACTAAAGCGGCTCTTAAATTGTCAAATTATAATAATTTTGAAAAAACTCTTTCGATGCTAAAATTATCAATATTGTCAAAAAAAAATATATCCAAAATAAATTATAAATATCACTATTTGGTTCAATTTTTCTTTGGTAAATTTTTTTTTTGGTAATACATTGTTTTTTTTGTACCTAAAATTTATTTATTGTACCAATTATTTATTCATGCTAACAAAACAATATTAATAGTACCATCAAAACTTAATATTTTGGGAACATTTTTAAATTTTATTGAAGCCACATGTTTGCCAATGACGCAATATATAGGATTTTTTAAAGGATAACATGCCTAATTTCCAAGAATGCCTATGATTCGTACTGAAACACTAATAAAATTTAAGGGCAATAATTGCAAATGTGTTGGTTAGACCTCGATTTAAAGATTTTTCTCACATAGTCAAATTAAAATTTAATAATATTTAATAAATTCATGTACAATATTGAGTAGATAAATAATATATACTATTAAATTTTATGGATTAATAATTTAAATTTGCGATGAGCAGTTGTGGTTTGGCATTTCATTTTAATACAGGCTGATGTTTGTTTGCAATCTATCGATCGCTGCATAATGCTCCACAATTTTGGCTCTATGGCTAAACATGGCTAAACGCTGCTGCATAAACAGCTTTAAATGTATATTATTGTGAAAGCATATATTAGTATATTATTTAATATAAATATATATCCTTTACGACATATTAGCTATGTTTAATTGATTTTCCGTGTATTTTCAAAAATACCGTACAACCAATTAATGTCAGTCTATATACCCTTCGAAATGAGCACGTTGTATTGTATTATCTTTGCGGACTAACATGTATTTTATATATATAATTGACCCGCAGGTAGATTCAATTAGGATGCTGTCTGTTATGTTATTTCTTCGATCCAATTAATATCCAATGACGCGCTATTACGACGCTATTATTCAGTAATTAAGGGATGGTATACAATCGCAGCAATACTGCGGTGGTGGCCCGATTACCTGCTATATATTTTGATTAAATATAGAATCGTGGTTAAAATAATAGAAGACTTTTACACGCACTTGACGATTTTATCCCATGAAATGATCAAAACAAACTTTCTGTGAACGATGGCCTCAAAGACAGCTTTAGATACGACAAAGACGTCGAGATATTTATAATTTCACTTAGCGGACCCGGCGACTTCGTCTCGCCACCAATATCAGATTAAAATCCACATTAAATCTAGCTAAATAATGATGGTATGAATTTGACCTTCAGAAATTCGACATAGAGAAATTTGAACTGATGACTTAACAAAATTCGATCTTGATTCTATTCGTGATAAAAATAAAACTTTAAATTAAAAAGGAAAAGTTTGACCTTAAGAAATTAGATTATACAATTATGTATCTTGAGATAATTGAACTAGTGGAAAATAAAGGAAATTTGTAAATTGAAAATTAAATGAATGAGGAGAAGGATCTTGAGAAATTCAGTTTGAGCAAATTTACCTTGAGAAGTTTGACTTTGTAAAATTCGACCTTAAGAAATTGGACTTGGAGAAATTCCACCTTGACAAAATTCGGTGACATGCGAACTATACCTTCTAAAAATCTCCCAAAATCTCTTTTCTCTCTTCTACTCTTTGTGTTTTTGTTAAAAAAGAAGAGTGATGTGCAGCACATGATTATTGTTGTGTACTGAAAATGTTATGGGGTCTATTTCATTCCGCCCAAAATTCGATCTTTAGAATTTTGACCTTGACAAAATTCGATCATGATTCGATTCTTGAGAAAAATAAAAGTTAAATTAAAAAAGAAAAGAACCTTGAGAAGTTTGACCTTGAGAAATTATATCTTATTTTTTTAAATTTGAACTACTCGAATAAAAATTTAAAAAAAGTTTAAATAAATAAGGAAATGGACCTTAAAAATGTGACTTTGAGAAATGTTACCTTAAAAAATTCTACCTTAAAAAATCGACTTTGAAAAATTTAACTATGTAAAATTCGACATTGAGAAAGTTAGACTGTGACAAAATTGATTCGATTCTTGACGAAAAAAAATTCCACATTTTAAAATTCGACCTCTTGTTGACTGTACTCATGGTTTTTGGAAGGTTCAAAATGAAATCAAATGTTAGGTTTTTGTCGCTCCGCGTACCTATACCGCACTATGTATTTCGCGCGTGGGACTCTTCGATACGCACTCTGTATATCGTTTTTTTGCCATTCCCCTTTTTTTTACTTCTTCCTTATCTTTTTTGACCCTCACTCTTCAACGCACACCACTCGACTCCCGGTTCTTCGTACTTCAGCTTCTTCCTTCCGTTTTTTTTCTTTTTCACATCTATTCAACTCTCTTCCGGCTAACCGCCATAAATCTAATTAACCTATCACAAAACTTAAATCTAACATTGCAAGTGCGCCATAATTCTAAATGTATACATATATTTGTAACCAATCAATTTAACCCATTATTGCACATATGTTTTTATTTAATAATTTTAAATTGATAATGACTTTATTTGATGACTTCATCTATGCCTTAAATTTTTTGCACGCAACACACTAGAAAGTTTGACGTTGACAAAATTCGATTTGGTTCGATTCTTCAGAAAAATAAAAGTTTAAATGGAAGCAAGGGCCTCGAGTTGACCTTGAGAAATTACATCTTAAGAAAATGTATCTTGTGAAAAATGTATATTTTGGAAATAAAAGTTTAAATGAGTAAGAAAAAGGACCTTTAGAAATTCGACTTTGACAAATTTTACCTTGAGAAATTGGACTTTGAAAAATTCGACTTTGTAAAATTCGACCATGAGAAATTCGATTTTGAGAAATTCGAACTTAACAAAATTCGATCATAAGAAATTCGACCTTGATAAAATTACCTAAAAAAAAATCGGACTTGAGAAATTCGACATTAAAAAATTCGACTTTAAGAAATTAATAAATTTCGAAAGATAAATTATATCTTATAAAACTTAAACTAGTGTAAAAAAGTAAAAATAATAATAATAGTGCAAAAAAATAAAAATGGAGAGAAAATGAGAAATGAGAAAATCGACCTGAGAAATAAAACCTTAAGAAATCCACCTTAAGAAAACAACCTTGAGAAGTTATACCTATACAGAAATAAGATCTTGCAAAATTTGACCTGAGGAAATTTTATCTCGAAAAAATTTATCTATGGTGTAAAATATTAAAAGTTTGCTGATTTATTGCTCGTAATGTTATGGGCGTGCAAAAAAGATAAATTCGACCTTGAGAAATTCGACCATAAGAAAATGTGATCTTGCGAAATTTGGCCAGAGGAAATTCTATCTTGGAAAACTTGAACAAGTGTAAAAAAAGGAAATCGTGCTGTACTATCGTATTGTACCAGCACTATCGTACGTACATTTTGTATATGTAAAAAATGAAATTGTAAAAGGACCTTCAGAAATTCGAATCTATTAAAAAATCTTACCATAGAAAATCATACTTATTTCTTTAATACCAAAATAGCGGTATTTTGGGTTTTGGCTATAATGTTAATACTGAATTTTCGGTAAATTGCATAATCGGTCTGGTAATACGTTCCGAAGAGGCGAGCTTATTCACCGTATTTCTCTTTGAGATGCGACCCAATCGACCTAATTTCCGAAAAAATACCATTCCGAATTTCCCGCCAAAACTCATACACGCTCATAGCAAATAGAATCATCAATCACAATCATAGCCAATAACGGTCGCGCGCGCATCATATTATCTACTAATATATAAATATATATACTATATTTAATATCTTCTTGTAATAAGCAATACATAATAAAGCGTGAAAACAGACTCACTTATATATACGCATAATACATATATAACATATGTATAAATATCTAATAATATACAATGTATATATTGTACGTATGACCACATAAATACAATCACAAAGTAATTGATTTCTGATGCCAATGTA
>JAAAKO020029662.1:0-13520 GCA_010015015.2 Bolitophila cinerea
CTTGTGATGGTACGTGTTTTTGATGGTACGCGCTTTTGATGGTACATGTTTATGATGCTACATGCTTGTGACGCTACATATCGCACTCAAATTCTGTCGGATCTATCTATAACTTAAAGAAAGACAATATAAAACTTGCGCGCGATAATATTTTATCCAAATTCGTCAAAATTTGCTGGGTTTACATGCAAATTGCTATGGTCATCGGGTCATACTATAGAGTCGAGGCGATTGAGTTATATTCTACCAAATCGCCTAAAAAACGCCTCGCCGAGAGGCGATCGCCAGGCGTGAGTCAATTTTTGCTTTCTCCCGCTGCAGGTTACGGCGATGAGTATTAAGAGCCGAAACGGCCAAGTGGATGATTACTCCGACGGACTAAACAAATTCCAAAGCCGAAGGTCAATTATTCAATGACGGCATTTGTTGCCAAAGTGGACGAGCCAGCCACGTACGATGGGTCTTCAAACTCAAACGAAGATCCTAAGGTGAAGTGATCAGGTTCAAGGCGCGACTGGTCGCCAAAGGATGCTCACAAAGATACGGCATCGACTACGAGGAAACGTTTTCCCCGGTGGTAAGATATGCATCAACTCGTTTTCTCATGGCAACAGTTGCTCGGATGGATTCGGGATCAATCAAATGGATGATGTAATACCATTTTGCAAGGCGGCCTTGCCGAAAAGATATACACGGATCAAACGGAGGGATTCAGCGACCATACAGGAAGAGTTTGTCGATTGATGTACGGACTGAAACAAGCAGGGCGTCAATGGAACATTAAACTGGATGCGGCCCTGGTTGGTTTGAAATTGAATAGATCGCAGTTGGATCAGTGTAACTATCATTCAAAAGACAACATCATTGTGGCCATTTATGTTGATGTTCTTGTAATTTATTTTATGGCGAGATAAAAAACGGTTGGCCAAGGTCAAGTCTACCTTGAGTGCAAATTTCAAAATGAAAGACCTTGGTCGGGCCACAATTATCATCGGAATCACCATCGAATACACGGAAGACAAAATTGCAATACACCAGAGTTGCTATATTACATCACTTTTGGAACGTTTCCGCATGAAGAATGCCGAGCCAACAGTCACACCTAGAGACCCACATCAGAAGCTGAGTGTTGCAATGTTAAACCCGGAGGAGGATGTCAGTGACATCCCGTATGAGGAGGCTGTTGGTTGCTTGCTATACTTGGTCAAGTGTACCCGCCCTGAGATAGCTTTTGATGTAAGTGATGTCAGCCATTTTAACACAAAGTACGGGAGAGCCCACTATATGGCGGTAAAACGGATCATGCGATACCTCAAACGAACCAAAGATTACCACATTACGTATCAGCGTGGAGGCGACTAGCTATTGGTATTCTCGGATGCAGATTAGGCATCGGATGTCGACAAGAGACGTTCTTGTACCGGGTATGTATTTCTGCTAGGTGGCGGAGCGATTTCTTGGGCTAGTGCGGTCGCCTTTTCATCCACAGAAGCGGAGTACATGGCAATTTCGGCTGGGACGTGCGAGGCGATGTGGCTGCAAATTTTACGTCATGATTTCGAGACAAATGAAGAGACAGTTGTTATCAAATGCGACAACCAAAGTTTGATTACCATTGCCGAGATCGAAATGTTTCGTAAGCGAAGCAAACACATATAGACATTCGCCATCACCACATTCGGGACAAAATAGCCGAATACTTATTGTACCGCGGAATGTCATATTATTGCTACTTCCTCTTTTTCCGCAACGGTCTAACAATACACACGCGTATTTCAATTACTGAAAAGGTTACGGTGATTCTTTCACAGCATCACATCTCATCACTTTTAGGTATAGTTTTAATATAAAATTCAGGAATCACATTTTTAACCTTATTTGAACTGGATAAAATTACAAACAATAAGTACTGAATTGAGTCTTTCGGACTCATATACATTTTGTATGAATAACTGGTAAACTGTGTAAACTTTTTAAATTAATTTTGTTAAAAAATAAAAAGAAACATTTTTCATTTTTTTTTTTGTCGAAATTCTGTATAAAATTTTGCAGTTTAAAATACAAGAAATCACAATTGTGTAAAAACAATTTTAACGCCAGGAAATCAGTGCAAAGTCAAAATTATTCTCAAAGACTTAGGGCAGTACTAATAGAGTTAATATTGAATAAGTTATTCATGATTATAATCTTAAAACTGTAGGTATAGTTTTGATCCGGCTTGAAAGACCAAACAGCGACGGTAATAGTATCTTTGTTTTCAAAAATAAATATGAAACAGATTGTTATCATTTTATATTGGTAATTCTGTTACAGTTACCAACGAAAAATATCTATTAAAATAGTTTGGCCTCTTTTTACAAACGAATTCGAATCAACGCGTCAATTAATATATTGATTTTAAAAATACCGAACAGTAAATTACATAACATGTAATGTATTTCCGATGCCATAGGTCGGTCGCCTCGTTGAAGACGACACAAAACTTAATTAGGCATATCGATTTGCAATTAATTATAGGTTTAGAAGCAGCTATATGGCTTGCGCCATAAATACATTGATAAATTGTTATTAATATTGAAAATATTATATGTCAATTGTCATATATGTTTTGTAAGTGTCCATGAATCGATACCCTACCCACTCCCGCAGTGCGATAGCATAGATTGCCCGGCATCTGATTACTGCATTGAGATTGGATTATCCGGCGTAAAACTACGCGATATTTCCCATATCGCAATTACTGAACGCATCGACACAAGATAAGCATAGCGCTGAATCGAGAGTATACTGAGAATCAGTCACATGTGTCGTTCACTTTTAGTCACGTAGACACCTACATCGCGCTATGACTTGTTATCATTATCACTAAACTGGGAAGAAAACATAAAAAACTGGCGTTTACTTGTTAAATTCTAATCGACACTCTATCGGGATCAGAGCGCACACACACAACCGCCAATATCGTTCGACTTGAATATTTGCGAATTAAATCGCGCGTCATGTGTTTATCTTATATATATATATATATATAAACATTAAACGAAGTCTTCGCGTCGCGCCACATTCTAATTATACCGTATATTATGTGCGAAATTCTGTTGATGTTGACCTTGACTCAAGTTCCTGTGTGCTATATGATATATTATTATTATTCGTATATTGTTATTATAGGGTTTGGCTGATTGGTATAATTTGACATAGTTAGTAATTGTATAGGCTTCAGCTAACCATAAACTATAGGAGGGTCGTTCAATAAGAATTAAAAATGATGGCACTTGTGGTGATGTCAATTTGATTCTATCGTGTAGACCAGTTTTTTTAAGGATAACATGTAAAATTTCAGCGACAAATGTCTTGAAGTTTTATTTGGACGTCCATTGAAGTGGTGGTCTAAGAGCAAATCTATCAACAAGGGAATAGCGAAAGTAAGCTTTAGTTTTTGTGTGGAAAAAACCTCTATGCAAATCAAAGCAAGTATCTGAAGAAATTATCTCCGTCGATTTCTATCGTCCATTAGTGGGTTAGTGAGTTTTAATGTGGTCGAAAAAGCTGCGAGTATGAACAACTCCCAGGATGCCTAAAATATGTCAGAAATGAGAAAACATCGATAAAATCTATGATATCGTTTTGCAGACCGCCAAGTAAAGTTCGCAAGATTGCAGAAATGCTATAACGAGCTGAGTTTTGAGCAGACATCTCCGCCAAACACATCACGTCACAAGCATCAGGCACATATATTACTAGCGCCAATTGCAATTTTCAGATGATGAATTGTGAGCCAACTCTATAACGAAGCAATATCACTGTCGCCATATCTTTATGAATGAGCGGTAATGTCTGACAAAGACTTTTCTGTACTAAATCTCTAAAAAAAAATATATATTTGATTAAATTTTTAAAAGTTAATAATATAATATAATATTCTTGTTTTTTGCTAGTCTTTTCATTATTGTCGTTTCGATGCGGAATTCCGGAGAAATCGTGTAACGAAAGGTTACACAATATCCTACAAGGCACCATCGGCGGACTGCTCACTTTCATGGATCGTGGTGAGCAGTACGCAGCCACACATTGACATTTGACGGCCAGATTATGCTGGAAGGGATATTAGAATAAGAATATGGCGCGTGCGGGATATTAATACATATTATTAAATAAATATAGGCCTTGTGCCGCTTTACGGTCACCGTATCAAAACAAACTGGTGTTTTGTTTGGGACACCGGCTGTCTCAAAGGGCACCTGCCAGGACAGGGTGCTACAATCGGACCCGGTTCAATTGTCAAATAGTTCTCTTCCAACCAGTGGTATCAATTCAAGAAATATATATATACATCCTTTATAATATGACAAATGTCTATATAATTGTGTTGGTGTAAAGGTGGTATTACACGAATCAAATATTTGCTATTTTTTCTACACAATTTATTTGCGTTTTTTTGTTTTAGTAAATATATTTGCTATGCCATTACACGTTAGCAAATAATTATCAGCAAATAAAGTGCGAAGCAAATAAAACAAACTTATATTTTATTTTCTGTACGGTTTCTCTGTTTTCTTGCAATCAAATCCGGGACAACAAATAAAATAGAATACATTAAAATGTTTTTTTTTCTTATTAATAAAACAGATATTTTTTAACACTTAATCATACTAAATAAAGCAATAATTGCGTTTAATTTAATAATTATATTAGATGCGGTCATTATTTATTGGTAAATAACAATAAAAAAACATTTGTGATTACTTTCAATAATCCATAATTATTGTTTTATTAGAATTTAAAATTTCGTATATATTTTAAATCAAAATCAATTTATAAATTTATTATTTGCCACAAAGACATATTATATTGAAACATTTATATGATTTGCTGTAATTATGATTTGATTGAGAATAGTAATTTGTAGACCATTTTAAATTTAAAAAATAGTTGGGAACAGTTTTATCTATCACGAAAATATAGATAAATGGGTTCAGGAAATGGTACAGAAAATCTCTTTTACAGGAGCCTCGCCACACAAAAAAAAAACATATTTGATTCACAGAAGTGACAAAAATATATTTTCATTATACTTCATATTGCTGTATTTAAAATCATTTTATAGATTTTTGAATTTTATATTTATAAAAAGTAAAATTGGCTGAAGCCGGGAAATTCTCTGTCCCAGAAATATTCTTCGAGATAACGGGACAGATCGTTTATATCCAGGTTGGCTGAGATTCCTAGCTGTGCTGCATCTGTCACTCGGAAATCATTTATACTTGGTTTAATTTCATTACCAGTGTTCGGTGTTTTTTGAGTGAAAATGATGTGCATTTTTGGTTTGTGTTTTTAACCAAACCGCTAAATTTTTCATCGAAAATGACGTGAATAAAAGGCGTCGAACATGGATGATATTGTCATCTTCTTTTAGAACTAAGAAATTTTACACAACTTTCTTCCGATAAACATTGCTGACTTTAACAATCTTTTCAAAAATGGTTTCTCCATTGAATAAAAATTGGATTAACATGCGGAAAGCTCTTTATTCGGTGTGGTGATAAAATGTCCACGTAAAACCGACATGTGTAATTGGATATTATGTCGGAGGCAAAAAGACATCATGTCCAAATGGACATTTTATCGGATTTGGGCACTTAAAAAATAGACACATTCATTCATTCTGTGGTAAATAATATTATAGTTTTTTATATATTATTATTTTTTATACTTCTTTTGCTTACTATATTTTATAATTTTAGTATTGCAATATTACGTAACAAACTGCTGCCCCGCATTCACTGTATTTGCAAGAATTAGTCAGAAATGGCACGGCGTTAAGAGATTTTCCAAAAATGAGTTTATTTCTGAACCCCATTTTTCATTTATCGACAAGTCCTTTAGAGGTCTTAGGTCGAGGAGATAATAAACTAAAAGGAGATAATATACTATCTTGAAAATTAAATCTTCGCAACGCAAAGTTTTCTTTAATTTTCTTTTTGGGTACTTATTGTTTGACTTTTGTTATAATCGTAAACTTTCCAAAGATTTGATTTTGATAAACCCTTAATTATGATTTAATTGAGTTATGATAATAATTGCGCATATAAAAATAATTGAATGCTCAAGGGGAATTTAAATAGTTAAAGTTTGAGTGGATAAGTTAGTTATACTTTAAAGTATTAGTATTTGAAAAACTGCAGTTTCCTTCGGAGCAGACGGAAAAAACGTCATACTGTAACAGTTTCATTTTTCCCAAAATCTACATAAAGTATTGCTCTTAAATATATGTCATTAAATTTTTTATTTTTTTTAAATATCATATTCGTAATCATTAAACAAATTAAAACTCAGTCCATAAAGCGTCACCCACAACATAAATAAATTGCGATACGAGTTTGGCAACTCTTTCGAAGCCACTTGCATTTTTATGTAAACACGTCTCTGCCTGGCTATACAATATTAGTACATTATAATATAATCCAATCGCATGAAAAATGTCATATCGTTCAGACTCAAAATAAACGTGGCGACTGCGCTATCAGCACAGCTGTAGCTGTATTTTTGCTTTGCGCCGGGTCATTGCTATAAGTCCATATCGCTCCACATCCAAAAAAACTCTAAACTTAGCATCTAAATTATGAGGTTTTCTTTATCGCTATTCTTTGGTCAAAGTCCAAAGAACATATATTTTATAAAAAATAAATGAGTACATAAACTTTATAGGTACAATAATAAACATACAGAAAAGCTAGTACAAAGTATATATTGATTCGTATATTATTTGAAAATGAACATATGTGGCATTTAAATGGGACAGAGTTGAAATTCTTAGAAGTGCATGTTATGCCATCAGTTTACAAAGCACTTACGAGTGACGTCTAACAAACGCGCGAGTTTCTTATTGCGTAGGGGATGTAAACTACGTGTGGTATGGATAGAGGGAATGGGCGTCCCGGCTAGACTTGCTGACGACAGTGGGCACGTTGCACTTGTTTTCGAGTTGAATAATTCACTCAAGAGTGTTTTACAAGTAAACATAATATAAACACATTCATGCATATATACCTATATATACCATATATATATTTTGAATATTCTGAACATAATATATATTACAAATATATTGGCAAATCGAGCGTGCAGCATATGTGTAAACGGAGATATGTAAACGACGTAAAGTTTACAGAGTTTAAAAATGGAAAATGACGCATTTAAATGGAAGCGGGGATGTATTATGAAATTGTTTGTTTGCTGCTGAGCCCAGATGCTTGAGACCATTGCGCAAACCATCAAACTAATATTATAGTAGTAAATTTTATATAAGGGTTGACGTCACTCTTTGTGTGTCAGTGTTTTTTTTAGCCAGATCGATCCAACAATTATATACGAGTTAGGTGATCCTTGGAGTTTTGTTCTAAATAAAAACGTCATTTATAGATGGCATGGTTAAGAAATCCCGGAAATAAAAATCACTGAAATGAAAAAACCCGGAATGTAAATATTCCGTAATGTCAAAATCCCGGAAATAAAAAAAAAATCCCGAATAATAATAAATAATCCCTAAAATGACAAATTTCTTAAAAAAGCTTTAAAAATAATTTATATAAAAAACCAACGAGGACGTTGTAGGAAAAAAAATAGTTAATGTAAAATTAAAATAAAGAAATTAATAAAAAAAGAATTTCCTTTTAAATTATGTTTTGAATATTCATTTTTTAGCCACTATTATCTCTTTAAATAGATTCTTTATTAGACTAAAGCTTTCAATCTTCTATGCCACGCCTCAAAAGTTTTAATACTGGATTTTATATACCTTGTGATTTTGACATTCCTGGATTTTGTTTTCCGGGATTTTGATCTCCAGGATTTTGTACCGAACCCCGAAATAGTGCACATAAAAAATGGCTCACTGATAATAAAGCATTGTTTAGTTCACTGAAACACATAACCAAGACTTTTGGAGATAAAATGGAAATGCGAAGAATGCCATCAATTTAGAACCACTTTGATCAGGCGGTAAGCATTCTTCTCACAGTGTCAAGAATTCACTGCCAAGTATGCATTGTTCTCAAGTGCATTCTTCTCACAGTGGCAATAATGCACTACCGAGTGTATACGTTATTCTCACAGAAAAATAATGCAACTCAGTGTCCATATTATTTTGACTGGAAAATATAATTCAGAAAAGCTATAAGCACGCGGAAGCGATGCACTTGAGAAACTGAAAAGTGTATTCTTTACACGAATTATCTATGAGAAGAATATTTTTTTATTGAAGAAAAAGGTTTGGATGTTGAGGAAAGTAAAGAAATAAGAATTATTTAGCCAGAAGTAAAATGGAGCTGAAGGATGCCCTATTTGTCAAAATATTCAGGCCTAGCTGTTGTTCAGGTTGGTTGCTTAATAAGGATTTTGAGCTTTTTCGCTTAAAAACCAAAATAAAAATTTCCAATGGCGAGTTTATTGGTAAAATACACGCAAACGTGCGCATATGTTTACAGATTTTTCTGAATTTTGTAATTCAGAATTTTGAAAACGCTGAATTTTGAAAAACAAAATTTTAAAACCGTAATTTTGAAAAACAGAATTGAAAATTCCTAATAAAATTAGTCAAATACTATCGTGACAAAATGTGTAAAATAAAGCCAGACCTCCAAACATGAATCGATGAATAACTTTAATAATATTCTTGTGTAGTTTTTTTTAATAAAGGTCAACATTCTTTCGATAGTTTGAGAGAGCCATGGCAATATTTTGGATATTTGGATATATATATAATTAAATTAAAAAAGTATAAATCGTGACTAAAAAAAGTCATAAAATATTTAGAAAAACATTGCACGTATGAAAAAATAATTAAATTTTGTCGCAATAAAAATATTTTTCAAAATTAACACCAAAAAAGTTTGATACACAAATGAGCGCTAAAAATACGTTTATATTAAAACCGCAGTTTTTTTTTACAAAAAAACCGACTGAACTACGATAGAAATTCTTACATGATTTTGTTTTTATTTCTCTACAACCTTTAGGGTTCTACAATCCCAGAAACCATAATGGTTTGAGTAAAGTGTATATCACGCATCAAATCAATAATTTAAAGGTCTCTAGAGATTTAAAGAACTTTATATAAAAATATAGAGACCATAATAGACTACTACTACTAAGACTACTTTAAACAGGCTTTTTAAATATTTTCGAAAAAAGATAATGTGAATACTGAAATAAATATTTGGGTCCCAATAATGCTTTCCAATAAAAAAATTGAGTTCAAAATTAATAAAATGGTTACAAAAAAAAAATTACACCATTTTTTCTGCGTATCCAAATTTTATTTATTAGCATTTAGTTTTGTATTAATTGGAATTAGGTTTTTAATTAAAAACTTTTAAAAATGTAAACATGCAATTTTCTTTTATTTATCTCGCTTCTTAAATTTAAGTTTTGTTTTTTGAGAAATTATTATAAAATAAAAATGCTCGCATAAAAAAAAAAATTACGAATTTTTAAATTTTAAGAACTCCAAAATTCAATTATATAGTACCTACTAAATTAAGAGCAATTTTTCTGTTACAATTTTCTATAACAAAAAAATTAAAAAATAAGTATTACCTATAAACAAATCCAAAATATACTAAGTTTGCTGCACTGTCTATTTTAATCGGTAATTTTATCAGACTTGGTTCTTCGTTGTATTTTCCATGAACATTTTAATCATTTAATGTATTTTATGCTAACCCATTGTTAAGAAATCATTTATATTTATTCGCCCAATCAATATTTGGAATATATGTTTATTAATTGTAGCAATTTCATACACTTTCAAATAAACCACAATCTTTATTTGTTTTATTTTATATTGATCACATTTTTCATTGTTATTGTTTTCATTTTTATTGTATTAAATTGTAAGTATATTATTACCGGATGTTAATTGTAACCATTTAAATTGTTGTTCTATTGACTAACCATAAAAAGTGGTTAGGAAAACAGTTATTATTGGTTAAATTAATAATAAAAATTGCTATCCTAACCATTTTATGGTATTTCCAGTCTTTCAGTGTAGAACCTTAAGGGATCTTATGTTAAAGAAACTTTTAGAGGCGTGTCCTAAAAATAGAGACCAAGTCTCTAAATAGAGACCAACTACGATGTTTGGTATAAACTTTTTATTGATTTTGGTATGCTCCCGTAGAAGTGTACAAACCCGTGTAGGGCTTAACGATCCCTCGAAATTCGAAGCATGAGTGGTGGTGTACTAATATTTCAAGTTTATCAACACAAAACTCATCAAGCGACAAATAAGAAAATTCCATAATTCTATTATTGGTAGATTGGACGAATTTACATATAATAATATCTAAGTCACATCGGGCAACACTATATTACTGATATCGTAATTACAAAAGCTATTTTAATGCTAAGAAATGAATTCATATAACTTACCATATATTCCGAATTACTCTTGATACTGCTGCCTATCGACGTGCTGGTCACTGAAATCGTGGCTGCCACCGAATCCTTGGCCTTGCCATTTGTGTGTGGCTCAATAGAGCTAAACGACCGTCGGCCACTATAGCCCGCCGTCTCTTCCGTACTGTCCTCATCTTCGGCCGTATCTGCATCGTCTTCACCATTAGTGTAGTGCCCATTTGAGGCCACAGCGGCAGCGGATGAAGTGGACGAAATGACAGCGGTGTGCGTGTTGGTGGATGCCACATTGGCCAGAGCCGCAGCAGCGGCTGCCACAACGGCATTTGTCTTTAGTTCCCTGGTACGTTTACGTGTCGGTGACTGTGCTGTGTTGGCCGCCGAAGCCGCCGCCGACGACGACGACAGACTGGGTCGGGCTGCGATATCCATACTGAATAGTTGTGTAACGCTTGCTTTGGGCTAGACTATATACTTGCGTCAATGACACTGCCACTAAACACAAAACGCGCTGTATCGCTCTCTCGGTCTAGCTAAGTGTTCCGCGTTTGTAGTTATGTGTTTTGTTAATCAATTTTATTATTGTCACGTGTGCACGAGATCCACATTGGCGTCTGTGTAGCTAGTTTATTCAAGTATATTTATTTATATATCTATATAGCCAGTGATCAACGTGCAAGTGCTCTCAGAGTGTGCTGTGTGTCTATATATGTGTTTGTATATGTCTGCAGTTTACTGATGCGGAGAAAATGACCTGAAACATACAAGAAAGGGCGAATTTATTCATGGTGTAATTTATCATTTAGAGGTTAATAACGATTTATTGTACGGGTTAACCAAGTCGCTGCGCCGTCAGTGGCGTTGATTTAAACGTGTGTGTAAATGGCAAATAAAATAGTTATTAAAAAGTTTGGATTTTAAATTATCCTGGTTTTTTGAGTGCTATCTATATTTTGGTAAAAATACTGACATTTTACTAGAATAAGATTTTGAAAGACAATTTTTATGTTCTTCATATGAAAATCGACCAGAGATAAGGGTAAAATAATATTTCCGTTTGCACAGCATAACAAACAAAACAAGGATACATATTAAGATGGACCAAAAACATATTTTAAATGGTTTTAAATAAAATTTATAAATCCATATATTTTTTATGTATATTTATATGAAAATATGTGTTTTTTTAAAGATTTGTAATGTATTTTTTTAATATGATTTATTTTTTATATTTTATGTATTTCAACCAAAGGCGCCAATTTGTAAAAGGTGAGACAGCTAACAAAAAATATGTTTTTTTTATAAAAACGAGAAAGAGAGAACGTATAGTTTTTATAATGCATCACAATAAATGAACTGATAATAATATGTTTTTTTGTATCCTTACAAAATATACGTAAAAGTTCCAGATATAAATATATTGAAAAACTTGTGGGCACAGACCTACCTGCCCCCCAAATAGAGTATCTGATTTATCAACCGCTATTTCATAAGAAACAGCACAAAAAGCCGAGCAACCTCTGACAATTTGGGACTAATTATTAAATACACTTCCTTATAAACTTATATTTTCAAAGCGAAACCTTGTTGTTTCAAATTAGAGAATGTTAGTCTAAACGTAGTTTATTAAAATGAATTGGTTTTGATTTGGTGGATTTAACAATATAGAAACAAGAGAGGAATTTCCGAGACACAAAAGTGTCTCATACTCACGGCTTCTAACCAATAAACAAATATATACTAATGAACAATATATACTTATCTAGTTATGAAAAATCGTAGTTTTTTAAAACTAAATTCATTGTTTCTGGGACACCCTGTACGAATATTGAAATTATTTTAACATAATCTTGGACTGGTTTCTTGTTAAAGCATGTAAAAATTGGTTGTCGGAGGGCAGTTCAATATACATATTTAAATATAATAAAAAATATATACATTTGGGACACTGTTAAAATAATGTTAGACGTTATAAAAACTTTACGTTTACTCCTTCGACAGGTCATTTAAAATGTTACCGGATAGTTCAAATTTTAAGGCAATTCTGAAGGTAATCCATTCATATGCGCGCACAATTAAATTTAATATATATAAAATATAGCAACAAGCATCATCACGCACAAGTTACAACACATTGTACAGCACACATTCGGTATAACTTTTCCCGTTGGCCTCTCTGGAACAGCAATTACATTCCAAACAACACAATGCGCGCCCGCTCGCTCGCTCGTTCGCGTTTAAACTTGCACATTAAGTGCACTTCAATTTAACGTCAACTTGTAATTGCATATAATTGGCAATTACTTAACTGTGTTTTGAGGGGAGTACTCTAGTATGTATATATATGTATATATATATATATCAGAAATAAATATAACAACCGTTTTAATGCATTTGAGCAAACTGGTATAACAACCCTAATTGATGAATTTTTCCAGGTGCTCAACATTATATAAAAGTATTTCAGACATAGAAAAACAGTCCGGTTTTTACGATGAACATATCTTATATCTATCTATATATTATAAAAAAAAATATATATTCGGAAACCCTGTGAAATAATTTTGAATGTACCCCGTTTGACCGGTAATTATTTAAACATAAAATTAAAATCATATAGATCTAGAACGTTGGGATTACTTTGAAATTTATTAATTAAATGGAAAAAACCATATGAGTTTGATAAAAATATAGACAAATATAATATTAGCCTGCCAGCACACTTGTAGGGTCTGCTGTCATTAGTCACTAATAAAAATTAAAAAATATTTTTAAAAAAATTAAATACCTAGACAGACATTTTTAATATCGAAATATCTGCAGATAAAAGGTTTATCTAAAAACTGCAAACAGACGAGTTTCGGAGTCCGTAGTGGAAACACCAAAACAAATAGATATAAATTTATAAAACGCTTCTTATCGTTCTAACGTTCGATTTAGCCGATATACCATTAAATACGGTGTCTCTCGATTGGCCGAGATCCGATTGGCCGAATCACGATTGGCCGAATAACGATTGGCCGAATAACGATTGGCCGAATAACGATTGGCCGAATCTCGATTGGCCGAATGATACGATTGGCCGAATAATACGATTGGCCGAA